>JAQBSW010005133.1:0-60755 GCA_029291075.1 Eudiplozoon nipponicum | reverse complement strand
ACTAAAGGCCAACGGGGCCTCTGTTCGTCTTCCCTAAAGGAAAATTTCAAATTTTGGAAGCAGTGTGTTATTCTTGCTGTTGAAAATAATAATTCATTGGCACTAAAGGCCAACGGGGCCTCTGTTCGTCTTCCCTACAGGACAATTTCAATTTTTGGAAGGAGTGACGCTGTTCTGTGTTGAAATAATAATACATTGTCATCAAAGGCCAACGGGGCCTCTGTTCGTTTTTTCCTTTTGTACTGGACAATATCAAGCAACAGTGAAAGCTGTTTGTGGGTAAGCGTTTCGTTATATATTTATACATTTATATATACATTTTCATATTGCTTATAAATTTATGCTTTTAAGATCCCGTAAGATTGTTAAAATGTCAGGTCCAATTTTAGATATTGATGTTCCTGTTTGGGATGGAGATAGTGAGTTATTCTTTATGCGCGTAGACTCCGCTTTCTCCCCGTTTCCTGATTATGACAGTCATCAAAAACTGTCAAAGGTTTTTGCTAAACTACCTACTGAATTGCAGCGACAGATTTATCCTAAGCTTGAGGCCATTAGGAAGCTACCTAATCCCACTTTGGGCCTACAAAACGAGGTAGAATCCTTGCTTGGACCCACGGAAACTGAGCAGATAATAAACAAATATGCGCAGTTAGATATGCCAAATCTTGGCCCCATAGAAATACTGAGGGAATTACGGAAACGTTGGTATAAAACCAACATTTCTGACCATGAGGCTAAGGTTGTTTTTATTAACAATCTTCCCCAAACATTAAAACTCTTTGCCAGACAGCTCCCCAACACTCTCTCTATAGATGACTTATCTGAGAGATGTGAGTTAGAATATAGGGTTTTGGAACCCAAAGTGAATCCATCATCCTTTTCTTCACCCCCGCAAGATGATAGAATCTCCTCCTTAGAGAGAACAGTGGCGAACATGGCCAAAGTTCTAGAAGGATTGGCCATTACCAAATCGGAGATAAATCATGTGAATGCTCGACCAAAATTCGTTTCCAAGTCAAATTATAATGGTAGGCGGCGATCGAGATCTCCGCAATCATTTAATAAATATGCTCCAAAGAACTGGTGTTATAACCACCAGAAGTTTTTTATGCTTGCCAAGTTTGTCTTTGTCGTTCCGAAGAATTTCCGAATGAGTGTCAATTTCCACAGCTGACGGAGAGGACAACAGACCGCAGGCACAAGGGTGCATCAGTATCGGGAAACGTCTGGCGCAGGAAGTAGAAGACCGTACTTTCTGCACATCAACGGCATCAACGGCGCGACAGGGAAGAAGCCAACTACAATCCGACATCCCTGTCGACTCTTTTCGTCCACGCCGAATTTTTCACATAGAGAACCAAACAGACAATGCCGGTCGCAATCACCAGCCTACTTGTTTGCATGACCCGGCCAAACAGCCAAACGAACTTCTGCACCTTCTTGATTTCAAAACTGGCGAAGAGTACATCGTAGACACAGGTGCGGCAGTCTCAGTTCTCAAAGGTGATTCAATGGCCGAGATGTCGCTAGGCGTTCTTCTCGCAACAGCTACAGGCGAGCCCATACCAACTTATGGCTGCCAATACCGCACACTCAACATAGGTCTACGACGTGAATTTTCCCACAACTTCATCATTGCCAAGGTCTCACATAATATAATAGGCCTTGATTTCCTTCTAAAATTTCGGCTCATTGTTGATCTTGCCAATCAAAAGATCATCGACCCCTCCACCGGACTTGAACAAAGCTTTTGGACACTTGCCTCCGAGCGTTTGGAGTTACAGGTCATTCAACCAACCCCAGTGCATCATTCAGCAGAGATATCAGCAGCTCTTCGAAAATACAAATCGCTTTTCGATCTTAACAAACCCGATCTGCGAGTCTCCAACACGATGCATCATATCGTCACAGAAGGACAATCTATTGCACTCAAGAAGCGACCACTGGCTCCTGCTAAGCTGAAAGCTGCCCAAGAAGAATTCTCAAGGCTTTTGGAAGAGGGAATCATCAGACCATCAAAAAGTTCATGGGCGTCACCACTGCACTTAGTCTCAAAATCAAACGGATCGTACAGAGCCTGTGGAGACTACCGTAAGCTAAATTCAGTGACAAAATCTGATGCATATCCTATTCCAAATATCAACACATTACTTGAAAAACTCAACGGCAGCAATTTCTTCTCAGTAATTGACCTTAGACAAGCCTACCATCACATCCCGGTAGCACCAGAGGATATCGAGAAAACTGCTGTCATCACTCCATTTGGCCTTTTCGAATACCTTTACATGCCTTTTGGACTTAAGTGTGCTACACAGACATTTCAAAGATTCATGGACAACATACTTCGCGACGACTCTGCTTATTGTATGTCATATCTCGATGACATTATGGTATTCAGTCCAGATCTAGAATCTCATGCGAAACATCTACGAAATGTCCTCTCACGCTTATCCAACCACGGACTCAAGATCAACTGTGACAAGACGCAGATTGCAACTTCATCCGTCGACTTCTTAGGGCATCGTATCACGGCCCAAGGTATTCAACCGTTGCCGTCAAAGACGAATTCAATCAAGAATATCAAGTCACCAAGGACTTTGAGCGATTTGCAGAAAATCCTGGGAGTACTAAACTATTATCGCAAGTTCCTTCCAGGCCTTTCAAAACAACTTTATCCTTTGTGCAGGCACCTGCGGAACCGAAAAGGACTTAGCAAGAATTCCATCATTGCTTGGTCATCCGAAGACGAGGAATTACTTCGACTTGCCATCAACTCGTTAGCAAATGCCACAATGCTAACGCATCCAGATTTCGAAAAGCCATTTCTACTCACGACAGATGCTTCTGAATTCGCTATTGGAGCCACTTTGGAACAAGAGATCGACGGAGTTCGGAAGCCTATCAGTTTCTACTCGCGTACTCTCCAACCAGTAGAAACGAGGTACGACACTTTCGGCCGAGAACTTCTCGCCATCCACGACGCAGTGCGCCATTTTATCAGCATCATTGGCAGTAGCAGATTTGTTGTTTTCACAGATCATGCACCACTAGTTAGCGCACTTCGAAACGCAACTTCATCTATCGCCAAGTACCCTGCCAGAGTGGAAAGACAGCTTTCTCGTCTAAGCGAATGGCAATTTGACGTCTTTCACGTCAAGGGCAAACAGAACTTCATTGCAGATGCCCTGTCCAGGCCAGACGTCTCTCTACAACCACCTTCGCCGTCACCATTCACTGTCAACTCCGTGGCACTCAGTGAACCTGCACTAACGCCAACTCTCCTGCGAACTGAACAACGCGGTGACATTCACATTCAAAGATCAATAGCCCGTCACCCAACCAAGTTCATATGCCGTCTGTGGGAAGGCTTACCAATTGTTTACTTCACGGGTACGCAGCCCAACAAGCCAGTTCTGCCGACCAGCCTTCAGAGAAAGGTTTTCGATTCAATTCACTCAATTTCTCACCCAGGAAGCCAAGCGACTGTCCGACTTCTTACAGATCGTTTCTGGGGTCACAGACTTAGGCAGAATGTTAAACGATGGGTCTCAGAGTGTGCAATTTGTCAGGAAAACAAGATCACACGACACACTCGTTCTAGATTGCAACATTTTCGGTCTACTTCTCGCCTAGCCATCGTCCACATCGACATAGTTCATCTGACAAAGGTTCAAGGTTTCAGCTACCTTCTAACTATGATCGATAGATTTACACGGTGGCCTGCGGCATTACCTCTTGGCACCATTTCTGCAGACGAAGTAACTAACGGTTTTATCTCTGCATGGATATCCAATTACGGTGTTCCCAATGAGGTCATCACGGACAGAGGCACTTGCTTCTCATCTGATCGTTTCAAAACCACCTTGCGGTACATGGGATGCATCTTACGCCAGACGACTGCCTACCATCCCCAAGCTAATGGCATGGTAGAGAGAATGCATAGGGAACTCAAAGCAGCTTTAGCATCCTCGTCCATTAATGGCAACTGGGTCGATGCACTACCTTTATTTCTGCTGGCCATGCGTTCTCGTACTCGAGAATCCATTAAAACGTCTGCGTCACAACTCTTGTATGGCATGGATCTACGCCTGCCTAGTCAGCTCCCACGTCTACTACCGGCACAAGATGACCCACAAAACGAAGCTACCCGCCTTCGACTTCATTTCGGTAACATGTCCGAACAGCAGCCGAGACACACGCCTCGTCCAGTCTTCGTTCACCCACAGCTCCACAGCTGCAAGAGAGTACTCGTTCGCAACAATACTGCTGTTGCACCACTACAACCCAAGTATCGCGGTCCTTACCCGATTTTACTAAAACAGCCAAAATACTTCATCATTATGCAAGGCGCTACACCGACATCAGTAAGCATAGACAGGTTAAAACCGTTTATCGAACCACCTGATCCTGAGAGCGTTCAACCTTCTACACACGTCTCAGGCTCCGTCTGCCCACAATCTCAACCTGCTTTGTATAACGCGTAATTAATTTTTTTAAACATTAACATTTAACTATAAAATTTTTTTAACTTTACGTTAATTTTTAGTATTTGTCTCACGTGGCATAACCACCTGTTCTTAGCTAACAATTGTGTAGCATTTTTGAACAGTTCTTTGGTATTATGCCATCTCTGAGGCAATGTTCGTGTACATATTTTATGCAATTACCTTTGATTTTAATGTATATATTTTTACATTATAATGTATTTCTCACACATGACATTACACTGCCTATTTTGGTATGACCAGCTACTTAGAGCTAACGCTTTCGTGTAGCAACACTAAGTAGTGATCAGCTTCATATCATGGTACAGGCCACTTTCAATGCATATCTCAACTTTATCTATTTCACAAAGACCACTCTACAAATGCCATGACCACAACGTCGAGCACTCTAGCTCCTTTGGTCGTATACAAACACATTGACAACGATCCAACCTGCTTAGGTTTTAACTTAAACCTGGCAAATTCAGAGGCGATTTACCTCGAAATCTTCACGCTGCGGCTCCAAAAACTTACACTGCTCTATTTTGCCTCACGTGCTATGACCGTCCACTAGAGCTAACAATTTGTGTAGCAATTCCTAGTGGTTACCTGGCATCATATCATTGTTGAAGCAACCAACAAGCATATTTAAGCCCAGCACTTATGGTTCATCATATTTTTGCTTAACTTGGTTCGAACTCTGTCATGCATTTCTTATCTAGCCTCGCAGAGAGGAATATTTTTTTCTTTTTTTTCAGAGAGGAAAGTGTTGTAACGACACAAATCAATCGCCGACATATTGCGTAAATTAAATTCAAATTTATTTACGTTGCACCAATGAGAAAAAAGCAAATTGCCGTTTAACCACGTTTAACCACGTTTAACCAATAGTATGCAAGTACACATATTGCATGCTATTTAAGCACGGTAATTTACCATGCAAGTCAGTTGTGGCATTTGCCTTCTACCTGCTTCACGCGTGTGCGTTCTGTCGGCTGTCAATACGTGTGCGCTCTGTCGGCTGTCAATACCTACGCTGGTGATTTGATAGTTTCACCAACAGCTAACTACATCCGTGACTCATCTTGTTGCGGGATACCGGAGAGACGAGCCAATTGAGTGCAGGACCTGCAGGACACCATCCACAACGCGATCACAGCTCAACCACGGGAGCGACAACTCAACCAGAGTCCACCCAAGGCTCTAGGACATCTTCAACTCTGAAGACTTCAAGCGAACGCATTACCCGGCCCTCTTAAGGGCCCCCATATCAGTAACTAATCTCTATTCAGAGCACCTTAACCGAGTTTGTAACGTCGTACGGCATTTACTTGAAGCCGGGGCGTTTACACATTCGACATTATATTTCAAACATTTGATGAAATAACATTACCATCCCCGGTCCTTTGTTTTGATTTGCTTTAAATCTGTACACTATCATTTAATCTAATCATTTCTAAACAGGTTGATTGTGTGGTGAATGTGAACTCCCTATCTCCATTGCTGGAGGATAATTCATTATGCCATGTTTAAAATAATTTACTAAAAGGAGATAAGTAATTATTTACAATCTAAACTTTATTTTTTGAGATATTCTTAGTCCATAAATCCGGACTACATGTGTAATCACAGTTTCAATACTCGAAAAATATCAGTTTTGCATCATGGCATATGACTGACGATTGTCTATCACGAAATAAATCTTTACAAAATCTGATTAATCGAAATTACCTGATCTGCACTTTGGCAAACGCAGTAATGTTTGCAATTGTTTTCTGTCTTCAAAATATTTCGGCTGTCGTTATCGGCAGCCATCTTTAGTTGGTCCAGTTTTACAATTATTTTGAAGGCAGAAAACAACTGTAATCGTTAATGCGTTAGTCAAAACGCAGATCAGATAATTATCTACCATTGTTGAAATTACTAATAAATAAATATATTCATTTGTATGACTTAAGTAGGTATTTGATAACACTAGGGCTGATAATAAACAGTAAAAAGACGCAAACATTAAAATAGGTAATAGTGTACAGGATGTTAAATCCTCCGCCTTATGTAAAATGACCTTGACTGATAAATTTAAACCACCATAGCTGATTGTAACGAACTTTATTTAAAAAGAATTTTTTCTTTTTATTTTCCAGAACATTCTTTGTTTAAATACTTGATTTTAAAATTGTGCGCTATTTTCAGTTTTCGAGTATCTCGCTCTGTGACTGGTATTGTAATTTTGGTCTGCTGCATTTTAACATTTTTTCCATAGTAAACGATTACATCATTATCAAATATAATTCTCCATCAATTGCCTTTGTTCTGATATAAAATAACATTGAAGAGGAGCCTTGGAACAGGTATATTTGATTTTATCGTTGGGTCACGTTTATACCATAACAGATTATTGCTGAGAGGAACAGCTTTCCAACTTTCACTTTCCGATTGCCTAACAGTAAGTATCGATTTAATTGTTATCTCATATATTCATGGATACCGATATTAAATTTGAGGACACAAGTAGGTTAGTGCAGGACATAGCGGACTTGAACTTAAGTGACGCAAGCAATAATATAAGCCTATCAGACTCTACTGTGAATTTTAGGACTTCCAGCGATCTGGCATCTATGGGGCTTACAGACTCGAATAGGTTAGGGGCCTCAACAAAATTTGGCGACCGCGCCAGTCCAAGAATTTTAAGTCTACCACAGTATAAATCAGAAAAACATTCAAGTTGGGTAGGAGATGCCCAAATGATATTCAGTGCTTATAATATCGTGAACCCTATGGAGAAATTTGTTGCAGCATGGATGGCATTGCCTGAAAATTTCCGAAATGCTTTGGAAAATTTCAGAGACAGAACTGTGGAAGAAAAGCCGTACAATGCATTTGAGTTATTAATGGCTGAAATTCAACAGAGATATCAGCCTGGAAGATCAGCGCAAATGTGCGAATTATTACGCTTAGAAAAAATGGGGCGTCAACTACCGTCCGAATTTTATGAACGCCTTTGCACAAAAGCTTCCAGGTTGAATATATCTAGAGATGTAGTCAACTCCATTTTTACAGCTGAGCTACCAATTAGGCTCAGAACAACATTGGAAGTATTTGACACAATGAGCATAGATTGGCCAACAAAACTCAGAGGGTTAGACGGCGTGTATAAACAGCAAGAACCACAAGTACATGCTGTAATAGCAGATTCTGTAACGATGCAGCCAGTCAGGGCAGATACCGAAAACCACCTGACTATACAAGAAACTTTGCGTTTCTTATGTAGAGAAGTTGCTAGCTTGCGTAGTGATATTGCACAACTTCAGAGTCAGGATAAGTATAATAGACGTCGAGGGAGTCACTCGCGTCAACGCTTCGAAGGGCCACGCGGATGGTGTAAGGCACATTGCGAATACGGACGCAGTGCGAAGTGCCAAGGTGAGAATTGTATTTACCCGCGATTAGGTGGACCCAGATGGAAAGGAAGCACAAAACCGGTTGAGAGAAATCCATCACCGGGAAAAGGACAAAACCCCGCTAGTAGGAGCCGTAGGGGGGTTCCATTGCAAAGGCTCCCAGATATGCCTTTAAAAGGCATACTCAAAGCTAAAGATGCGACTAGAGCAAATAGCACCGTTTAACCAATAGTATGCAAGTACACATATTGCATGCTATTTAAGCACGGTAATTTACCATGCAAGTCAGTTGTGGCATTTGCCTTCTACCTGCTTCAGCGTGTGCGTTCTGTCGGCTGTCAGCGCATGTGTGCTCTTTCGGCTGTCAATCCCTACTCATCTTGATGCGGGATACCAGAGAGACGAGCCAATTGAGTGCAGGACCTGCAGGACACCATACACAACGCGATCACAGCTCAACCACGGGAGCAAAAACTCAACCAGAGTCCACCCAAGGCTCTAGGACATCTTCAACTCTGAAGACTTCAAGTGAACGTATTACCCGGCCCTCTTAAGGGCCCCCATCTCAGTAACTAATCTCTATTCATAGACCTAACCGAGTTTGTAACGTCGTACTGGCATATTACTTGAAGCCGGGGTTGACACATTCGCATTTATCTCCACCTTTGATGAAATACACATTCCATCCCCAGTCCTGTTGATTTGCTTTAAATCTGTACATTCATCTTAATCAATCATTTCAAACAGGTTGATGAGTGATGAATGTGAACTCCCCATCTCCATGTTGGAGGATAATTCATTATGCCAGGTTTAAAATAATCTACTAAAAGGAGATAGCTAATTATTAATCTAAACTTTATTTTTTGAGATATTCTTAGTCCATAAATCCGGACTACATGTGTAATCACAGTTTCAATACTCGAAAAATATCAGTTTTGCATCATGGCATATGACTGACGATTGTCTATCACGAAATAAATCTTTACAAAATCTGATTAATCGAAATTACCTGATCTGCACTTTGGCAAACGCAGTAATGTTTGCAATTGTTTTCTGTCTTCAAAATATTTCGGCTGTCGTTATCGGCAGCCATCTTTAGTTGGTCCAGTTTTACAATTATTTTGAAGGCAGAAAACAACTGTAATCGTTAATGCGTTAGTCAAAACGCAGATCAGATAATTATCTACCATTGTTGAAATTACTAATAAATAAATATATTCATTTGTATGACTTAAGTAGGTATTTGATAACATCAGGGCTGATAATAAACAGTAAAAAGACGCAAACATTAAAATAGGTAATAGTGTACAGGATGTTAAATCCTCCGCCTTATGTAAAATAACCTTGACTGATAAATTTAAACCACCATAGCTGATTGTAACGAACTTTATTTAAAAAGAATTTTTTCTTTTTATTTTCCAGAACATTCTTTGTTTAAATACTTGATTTTAAAATTGTGCGCTATTTTCAGTTTTTGAGTATCTCGCTCTGTGACTGGTATTGTAATTTTGGTTTGCTGCATTTTAACATTCTTCCATAGTAAACGATTACATCATTATCAAATATAATTCTCCATCAATTGCCTTTGTTCTGATATAAAATAATATTGAAGAGGAGCCTTGGAACAGGTATATTTGATTTCATCGTTGGTTCACGTATATACCATATCAGATTATTGCTGAGAGGAACAGCTTTCCAACTTTCACTTTCCGATTGCCTAACAGTAAGTATCGATTTAATTGTTATCTCATATATTCATGGATACCGATATTAAATTTGAGGACACAAGTAGGTTAGTGCAGGACATAGCGGACTTGAACTTAAGTGACGCAAACAATCATATAAGCCTATCAGACTCTACTGTGAATTTTAGGACTTCCAGCGATCTGGCATCTATGGGGCTTACAGACTCGAATAGGTTAGGGGCCTCAACAAAATTTGGCGACCGCGCCAGTCCAAGAATTTTAAGTCTACCACAGTATAAATCAGAAAAACATTCAAGTTGGGTAGGAGATGCCCAAATGATATTCAGTGCTTATAATATCGTGAACCCTATGGAGAAATTTGTTGCAGCATGGATGGCATTGCCTGAAAATTTCCGAAATGCTTTGGAAAATTTCAGAGACAGAACTGTAGAAGAAAAGCCGTACAATGCATTTGAGTTATTAATGGCTGAAATTCAACAGAGATATCAGCCTGGAAGATCAGCGCAAATGTGCGAATTATTACGCTTAGAAAAAATGGGGCGTCAACTACCGTCCGAATTTTATGAACGCCTTTGCACAAAAGCTTCCAGGTTGAATATATCTAGAGATGTAGTCAACTCCATTTTTACAGCTGAGCTACCAATTAGGCTCAGAACAACATTGGAAGTATTTGACACAATGAGCATAGATTGGCCAACAAAACTCAGAGGGTTAGACGGCGTGTATAAACAGCAAGAACCACAAGTACATGCTGTAATAGCAGATTCTGTAACGATGCAGCCAGTCAGGGCAGATACCGAAAACCACCTGACTATACAAGAAACTTTGCGTTTCTTATGTAGAGAAGTTGCTAGCTTGCGTAGTGATATTGCACAACTTCAGAGTCAGGATAAGTATAATAGACGTCGAGGGAGTCACTCGCGTCAACGCTTCGAAGGGCCACGCGGATGGTGTAAGGCACATTGCGAATACGGACGCAGTGCGAAGTGCCAAGGTGAGAATTGTATTTACCCGCGATTAGGTGGACCCAGATGGAAAGGAAGCACTAAACCGGTTGAGAGAAATCCATCACCGGGAAAGGACAAAACCCCAGCTAGTAGGAGCCGTAAGGGGGGTTCCATTGCAAAGGCTCCCAGATATGCCTTTAAAAGGCATACTCAAAGTTAAAGATGCGACTAGAGCAAATAGCACCGTTTAACCAATAGTATGCAAGTACACATATTGCATGCTATTTAAGCACGGTAATGTACCATGCAAGTCAGTTGTGGCATTTGCCTTCTACCTGCTTCACGCGTGTGCGTTCTGTCGGCTGTCAATACGTGTGTGCTCTGTCGGCTGTCAATACCTACTCATCTTGTTGCGGGATACCGGAGAGACGAGCCAATTGAGTGCAGGACCTGCAGGACACCATCCACAACGCGATCACAGCTCAACCACGGGAGCAAAAACTCAACCAGAGTCCACCCAAGGCTCTAGGACATCTTCAACTCTGAAGACTTCAAGTGAACATATTACCCGGCCCTCTTAAGGGCCCCCATCTCAGTAACTAATCTCTATTCAGAGCACCTTAACCGAGTTTGTAACGTCGTACGGCATTTACTTGAAGCCGGGGCGTTTACACATTCGACATTATATTTCAAACATTTGATGAAATAACATTACCATCCCCGGTCCTTTGTTTTGATTTGCTTTAAATCTGTACACTATCATTTTAATCTAATCATTTCTAAACAGGTTGATTGTGTGGTGAATGTGAACTCCCTATCTCCATTGCTGGAGGATAATTCATTATGCCATGTTTAAAATAATTTACTAAAAGGGAGATAAGTAATTATTTACAATCTAAACTTTATTTTTTTGAGATATTCTTAGTCCATAAATCCGGACTACATGTGTAATCACAGTTTCAATACTCGAAAAATATCAGTTTTGCATCATGGCATATGACTGACGATTGTCTATCACGAAATAAATCTTTACAAAATCTGATTAATCGAAATTACCTGATCTGCACTTTGGCAAACGCAGTAATGTTTGCAATTGTTTTCTGTCTTCAAAATATTTCGGCTGTCGTTATCGGCAGCCATCTTTAGTTGGTCCAGTTTTACAATTATTTTGAAGGCAGAAAACAACTGGAATCGTTAATGCGTTAGTCAAAATGCAGATCAGATAATTATCTACCATTGTTGAAATTACTAATAAATAAATATATTCATTTGTATGACTTAAGTAGGTATTTGATAACATCAGGGCTGATAATAAACAGTAAAAAGACGCAAACATTAAAATAGGTAATAGTGTACAGGATGTTAAATCCTCCGCCTTATGTAAAATGACCTTGACTGATAAATTTAAACCACCATAGCTGATTGTAACGAACTTTATTTAAAAAGATTTTTTTCTTTTTATTTTCCAGAACATTCTTTGTTTAAATACTTGATTTTAAAATTGTGCGCTATTTTCAGTTTTCGGGTATCTTGCTCTGTGTCTGGTATTGTAATTTTGGTCTGCTGCATTTTAACATTTTTTCCATAGTAAACGATTACATCATTATCAAATATAATTCTCCATCAATTGCCTTTGTTCTGATATAAAATAACATTGAAGAGGAGCCTTGAAACAGGTATATTTGATTTGATCGTTGGGTCACGTTTATACCATAACAGATTATTGCTGAAAGGAACAGCTTTCCAACTTTCACTTTCCGATTGCCTAACAGTAAGTATCGATTTAATTGTTATCTCATATATTCATGGATACCGATATTAAATTTGAGGACACAAGTAGGTTAGTGCAGGACATAGCGGACTTGAACTTAAGTGACGCAAGCAATAATATAAGCCTATCAGACTCTACTGTGAATTTTAGGACTTCCAGCGATCTGGCATCTATGGGGCTTACAGACTCGAATAGGTTAGGGGCCTCAACAAAATTTGGCGACCGCGCCAGTCCAAGAATTTTAAGTCTACCACAGTATAAATCAGAAAAACATTCAAGTTGGGTAGGAGATGCCCAAATGATATTCAGTGCTTATAATATCGTGAACCCTATGGAGAAATTTGTTGCAGCATGGATGGCATTGCCTGAAAATTTCCGAAATGCTTTGGAAAATTTCAGAGACAGAACTGTGGAAGAAAAGCCGTACAATGCATTTGAGTTATTAATGGCTGAAATTCAACAGAGATATCAGCCTGGAAGATCAGCGCAAATGTGCGAATTATTACGCTTAGAAAAAATGGGGCGTCAACTACCGTCCGAATTTTATGAACGCCTTTGCACAAAAGCTTCCAGGTTGAATATATCTAGAGATGTAGTCAACTCCATTTTTACAACTGAGCTACCAATTAGGCTCAGAACAACATTGGAAGTATTTGACACAATGAGCATAGATTGGCCAACAAAACTCAGAGGGTTAGACGGCGTGTATAAACAGCAAGAACCACAAGTACATGCTGTAATAGCAGATTCTGTAACGATGCAGCCAGTCAAGGCAGATACCGATAACCACCTGACTATACAAGAAACTTTGCGTTTCTTTTGTAGAGAAGTTGCTATCTTGCGTAGTGATATTGCACAACTTCAGAGTCAGGATAAGTATAATAGACGTCGAGGGAGTCACTCACGTCAACGCTTCCAGGGGCCACGCGGATGGTGTAAGGCACATTGCGAATACGGACGCAGTGTGAAGTGCCAAGGTGAGAATTGTATTTACCCGCGATTAGGTGGACCCAGATGGAAAGGAAGCACAAAACCGGTTGAGAGAAATCTATCACCGGGAAAGGACAAAACCCCCGCTAGTAGGAGCCGTAGGGGGGTTCCGTTGCAGAGGCTCCCAGATATGCTTTTAAAAGGCATTCTCAAAGTTAAAGATGCGACTAGAGCAAATAGCACCGTTTAACCAATAGTATGCAAGTACACATATTGCATGCTATTTAAGCACGGTAATTTACCATGCAAGTCAGTTGTGGCATTTGCCTTCTACCTGCTTCACGCGTGTGCTCTGTCGGCTGTCAATACGTGTGTGCTCTGTCGGCTGTCAATACCTACTCATCTTGATGCGGGATACCAGAGAGACGAGCCAATTGAGTGCAGGACCTGCAGGACACCATACACAACGCGATCACAGCTCAACCACGGGAGCAAAAACTCAACCAGAGTCCACCCAAGGCTCTAGGACATCTTCAACTCTGAAGACTTCAAGTGAACTTATTACCCGGCCCTCTTAAGGGCCCCCATCTCAGTAACTAATCTCTATTCAGAGCACCTTAACCGAGTTTGTAACGTCGTACGGCATTTACTTGAAGCCGGGGCGTTTACACATTCGACATTATATTTCAAACATTTGATGAAATAACATTACCATCCCCGGTCCTTTGTTTTGATTTGCTTTAAATCTGTACACTATCATTTTAATCTAATCATTTCTAAACAGGTTGATTGTGTGGTGAATGTGAACTCCCTATCTCCATTGCTGGAGGATAATTCATTATGCCATGTTTAAAATAATTTACTAAAAGGGAGATAAGTAATTATTTACAATCTAAACTTTATTTTTTTGAGATATTCTTAGTCCATAAATCCGGACTACATGTGTAATCACAGTTTCAATACTCGAAAAATATCAGTTTTGCATCATGGCATATGACTGACGATTGTCTATCACGAAATAAATCTTTACAAAATCTGATTAATCGAAATTACCTGATCTGCACTTTGGCAAACGCAGTAATGTTTGCAATTGTTTTCTGTCTTCAAAATATTTCGGCTGTCGTTATCGGCAGCCATCTTTAGTTGGTCCAGTTTTACAATTATTTTGAAGGCAGAAAACAACTGGAATCGTTAATGCGTTAGTCAAAATGCAGATCAGATAATTATCTACCATTGTTGAAATTACTAATAAATAAATATATTCATTTGTATGACTTAAGTAGGTATTTGATAACATCAGGGCTGATAATAAACAGTAAAAAGACGCAAACATTAAAATAGGTAATAGTGTAGAGGATGTTAAATCCTCCGCCTTATGTAAAATGACCTTGACTGATAAATTTAAACCACCATAGCTGATTGTAACAAACTTTATTTAAAAAGATTTTTTTCTTTTTATTTTCTAGAACATTCTTTGTTTAAATACTTGATTTTAAAATTGTGCGCTATTTTCAGTTTTCGGGTATCTTGCTCTGTGTCTGGTATTGTAATTTTGGTCTGCTGCATTTTAACATTTTTTACATAGTAAACGATTACATCATTATCAAATATAATTCTCCATCAATTGCCTTTGTTCTGATATAAAATAATATTGAAGAGGAGCCTTGAAACAGGTATATTTTATTTGATCGTTGGGTCACGTTTATACCATAACAGATTATTGCTGAAAGGAACAGCTTTTCAACTTTCACTTTCCGATTTCCTAACAGTAAGTATCGATTTAATTGTTATCTCATATATTCATGGATACCGATATTAAATTTGAGGACACAAGTAGGTTAGTGCAGGACATAGTGGACTTGAACTTAAGTGACGCAAGCAATAATATAAGCCTATCAGACTCTACTGTGAATTTTAGGACTTCCAGCGAACTGGCATCTATGGAGCATACAGACTCGAATAGGTTAGGGGCCTCAACAAAATTTGGCGACCGCGCCAGTCCAAGAATTTTAAGTCTACCACAGTATAAATCAGAAAAACATTCAAGTTGGGTAGGAGATGCCCAAATGATATTCAGTGCTTATAATATCGTGAACCCTATGGAGAAATTTGTTGCAGCATGGATGGCATTGCCTGAAAATTTCCGAAATGCTTTGGAAAATTTCAGAGACAGAACTGTGGAAGAAAAGCCGTACAATGCATTTGAGTTATCAATGGCTGAAATTCAACAGAGATATCAGCCTGGAGGATCAGCGCAAATGTGCGAATTATTACGCTTAGAAAAAATGGGGCGTCAACTACCGTCCGAATTTTATGAACGCCTTTGCACAAAAGCTTCCAGGTTGAATATATCTAGAGATGTAGTCAACTCCATTTTTAGAACTGAGCTACCATTTAGGCTCAGAACAACATTGGAAGTATTTGACACAATGAGCATAGATTGGCCAACAAAACTCAGAGGGTTAGACGGCGTGTATAAACAGCAAGAACCACAAGTACATGCTGTAATAGCAGATTCTGTAACGATGCAGCCAGTCAGGGCAGATACCGATAACCACCTGACTATACAAGAAACTTTGCGTTTCTTTTGTAGAGAAGTTGCTATCTTGCGTAGTGATATTGCACAACTTCAGAGTCAGGATAAGTATAATAGACGTCGAGGGAGTCACTCGCGTCAACGCTTCCAAGGGCCACGCGGATGGTGTAAGGCACATTGCGAATACGGACGCAGTGTGAAGTGCCAAGGTGAGAATTGTATTTACCCGCGATTAGGTGGACCCAGATGGAAAGGAAGCACAAAACCGGTTGAGAGAAATCTATCACCGGGAAAGGACAAAACCCCCGCTAGTAGGAGCCGTAGGGGGGGTTCCGTTGCAGAGGCTCCCAGATATGCTTTTAAAAGGCATTCTCAAAGTTAAAGATGCGACTAGAGCAAATAGCACCGTTTAACCAATAGTATGCAAGTACACATATTGCATGCTATTTAAGCACGGTAATTTACTATGCAAGTCAGTTGTGGCATTTGCCTTCTACCGTTCATGGGTGGGCATTGTCGGCTGCATACGTGTGGCTCTGTCGGCTGCAATCTATCATCTTGTGCGGATCCGAGAGTCGAGCATTGAGTGCAGGACCTGCAGGACACCATACACAACGCGATCACAGCTCAACCACGGGAGCAAAACTCAACCAGAGTCCACCCAAAGCTCTAGGACATCTTCAACTCTGAAGACTTCAAGCGAACGTATTACCCGGCCCTCTTAAGGGCCCCCGTATCAGTAACTAATCTCTATTCAGAGCACCTTAACCGAGTTTGTAACGTCGTACGGCATTTACTTGAAGCCGGGTCGTTTACAGATGTGCTATTACATAAAAGTTTTCCTCATGAACCAGTGGACTGGTGCATATATGAATCCAATAATAAAGATTCATGAAGTTAAAACTAGATCTGGACATTTGGCGGTCTCGCCTCCTTTGGTGGGAAATGTTGTTAGGAAGTTATTTTCTTTTTTGAAAATTAAAAAATCTACAACCAACTGAAATTACCTGATCTGCGTTTTGACTAATGCAGCTTTTATTGTTCCAATAGTTTTCTTAACCAATTGGCAAATGGCATTAGAGAAACGCCTCCACCTAAGATGTATTAATTTTTATGTACGGAATTTAAAAAAATTTTAAATCATACTGATCTTTTTAATTTTGATTTTGATAATACTTTCTCGTGGCTGAATAAAAGACAAGGATATTTGTGATCAGCAAAATACATTTTGAAATTTCATTCTATATCTGTATTAATATATTGTAAATGCTATGCATTATATTCTCATATTTTTTAATTAAACAATTGCTAGTCATGGTTCTCATTTATGCATATGTCAGCTACACTAGTTATACCTTAATTTTTCCAATTACTCAGATTCCATTAAATCTATAATTATTTCTATAATCAAGTATTTTGCTAAAAATGCGATTAATTAGAAGACCATTTTCTTATCATAATAATTGTATCAAAATTCATATAATGTAATACAGTCATAATACTCCCTGGATTTTCAGATGTTGGTAAATCATTTTATAAGTGATTTAGTTATCTATATGAACTAAATGACATATTGCTGGTGATCTTTTATATATTGTATATTTTCTATTATTCGTATCTATTTTAGGGAGCATCTGTGGTTTGAATCATAATAAAGATATTCTATTCCTTAAAAAAATTAAACGAAAAAATTTAACATAAACCAGCCCGAGCTCCATAACATTTACATTATAGCAGATTAAAACAATTTCAGTTCGCGGCTGCCTTACAAGAATTGCTGGAATATTGGTAAATCTTTTAAAAGTATTGAGGCAGATAATTGTCTCTTGTCTAAAGTTTATTCAGTTCAATAGACTACGCCAAATGTTATATGTGCAAATAAAAGAAACCGACATGTGTACGGCTAGAAAACCAAGCCGTATACTTTAACAATCTATTTAGAATAGAATAGAATAGAATAGAATATCTTTATTTGGATTCAAACCACACATATTCCATCAAATAATAAAATTGGAAATTGTACAATATATATTAAAAAAATTATCACATCACAATAATTGTGCAATTAATGTCATGTAGATAGGTATATCTCACTAGTTGTACAATACAATATATCAATATCAGAAAGTTCGACTGAAAAGAATAATATATACATTATCAAATTAGGAACAATTAAGGTATAATTCGAGTGTAACATTATGCAAAAATTGAGAACCATGACTAGCAATTGATTGTATGTAATGTTAACTAATTTAAATGGATTACTGTTTTCCACACGACAAAGAAAAATTTAGAAACGGCTTTATGACGCATATTTAACAGAGCGAAACTACGTATGTATTATAAGTCATTCCAGCAAAGATATAGATACAGTCGTCATTGTCGCCCTGAAAAATTATTTATCGATATACATGCGTAAATGGTCAATCAACTTACATAGTCCGATTGCCCATACGTGTATAATCGGAATAAATTAACATTATACTTTGAACGGCTGCCAAATCAAACAGTTGCCACTCGTCTGCAGTAGCAAAACACCTTTGGATCTACGAACGAATGTTCTTCAGATATTGTTTAACATAATTACCAAATGCAAAAACGGGAATAAATAACAAATGTGTTAATTGATGTGGACAAACCAACTGCAGCTACATTTATATAAACAGAAAAAAATAGCGAAATGTGACATAACTGGAGTCGATGCACACAAATGATAGGAAGCTCTCCAATTTTATACTCTAGCCTGTTTTAATTTTCTGCCTAATTTGCAACTTATACTATACATTTTAATTTAAACAATATAAAATAAACTTTGAATAATGTACTAAAGGCAAGTTAATGAGACAGGTTTCGCTCTTATTGTAATATCGTCAAGTATTTGACAGAAGTTGCTCCGAATAGTGCTCAAACCGGGCATATTTCCCACTAAGTCTAGCAATAGAAATAATGACACAACTCTGCGACATACTAGGCAAAATATTTATCCATATATAATAATTTTTTGGTTAACCTTTCCTTCAGGTGGATCCCATTTGACATATCTTAAAAAATGAAACCCCAACTATCCATCCAAAATCTTTTAATATTAACATACCCAGACCTGGTCTTCAGTAAATCTAATTGTATTCACTTATTTATAGTTACTTTATCGTAAATGTAGCACTGTTCTAATCACTTCTGCTTTTTTGCATGCTAATATGTCATGCAGCTAGCTTAATTTAATACTCTTACTTTTAGAATTAGAAATTAGGTAGCACATTTTTAAGATTAAGTGGCAGAAAAGAAGCGACATACCAAAACTTTTTGATTCAGAAATTGACACTATGCTTAATTTAAAATCACAACACATGTTGGGAGGCAGTTAATTATGAATATGATTATGATTAGCATGTATATGCGTATTCTTTAGGCTGATCGTATTGATTCATCTGGCGTATCAGATTTATAATATGATTACCATGTCCGTCTTAGTAACATTTATTGTTCTAGTTTCTTTTTACGTTTAGCATATTATTTTTTTTCACCGTTAAATTATTACAATACCCATTAGTTCTATCATATATTCCGTGAACCTGATTAATCGGATTAAATTAAGCAAAGGAATGATGAAGTTATTCAGTCTAGTGTATCATATTTGGTGACGTTTGAGAAACAATGCAGATCGTAGGATCTTCCCCTAGACGAGAGAAATTTAATCAAAATGCAAATTCTAAAACAGTGCTACATTTTATAGATTAGAAAAGGAAACAGTGTATTAGGTACTGTTTGTCTATTAACCAATTAGTTCAAACATGACCACAAGGATAAACAAAAGACAGCATGAACGGATCGTATATTCCCATGTGCCTATTTGTGTCGTGTTTACTGCCGACTCATCAGTAAGAGCCGACATGACTTTCTACACCCAATAACTATTTTGTTGAATAATGTGGAAATATTTTATGGAATATATTCTATGTACATTTTGCTATCTGGTATTCACACAACCGTCATAGTGTTGGTACCCTTTATTGGCTTGGTATATATATGATATATTGTGAGTTGGCTTTGAAGTCGCATTGTCGAAGACTTTATATAAAGTTTGCTTCACTACTGCAGGTTAACAAATTGGTATAGTAGATTGTACCATCCAATTTTCCTACATTCATCTCCCAAATATATGGTGGGCTTAATACCGGCTCCTACCGATGAGTCGCCAATAAACACGAAAACAAAGTGCACAAAAGAATATACTTTCTGTTCATGCTGTCTTCGGTTGAAATAGTTTGCTACTAGGTGCGCAACACCTAATTCACAATTGCATATATATTAGTTTTTCAACAATAAATAATATCTAACTGAAAGTAGGCAAGTCCAAAACTGGCGCTGCGATAACTGTGAACTCCTGAACCAGTGAAGTGGTAGTCAATTATATATATATATATATATATATATATATATATATATATATATATATATAGCAAAAGTTCAATTTATATTTGAAGGCAAAATAGTACCACCAGTTCAATAGTGTTGCTTTAAAAATCCCCATTGCACAATCTTGAACTGGAGAAGAAAGCGGTGTTTTGAGACTGACAATACATAGAAAATAAAATTCCTCAGGGTATTAAATTAATAACAACTGTAGTGTGCGAAAATATCGCAAAAGTTGCCCAGTTATTATTATCTGGGAAACTCTAAAGAAAACAACAATAACCAGGCTCAAAATTTAGAAAGATTCAACACATTACATTTTATTTGACAGTCCATGAAACACATAACCCAAAAAAACTGTGCTAGCATCAAATAAACCCCAAACTCCCAGTTCACCAGCTTCAACAACATTCGATCGGATTGGCAACAAACTGAAGAAGAAAAACAGCTGTACTAGCAACATCACCACCATTATTTAAAGCAACATTGATTTCATAAAAATATGAATATTCAACACTGCAATCCGCACACACTGTGCTGTTACAAAATGAAAAGAATAAAGCTGAAGCACAAGGCCAAACGAAAGAAGACATTCAGGGAAAGAAACATACGTACACGGAACAGCCAATAAAGTTAAAATTTTGTTAAAACTTTAGCCATCAATACATAAATGACAAGGTCTCAGATACCACTCTGCAATACATCAAGTATGACCCTGCACGTGCACAGACAAACATATAGTCACATGTGTATGTTACCTTGTAAATCAGTCGAAATAATAAATGGAAGTAAAAAGGAAAATCAGATTAGTTGCCACCCGCTCAATCAAATGAAAACTCAGGATGTATATAAATGAAAGATTGTAAAGTGTAGATTAGTATTCTCGAAATAAACGAACAATATCTACTTTTTAATTAAATGTTTTCTTTTCTTAATAATCAATATACTGCTTAATATTCAAAGGCAATGAACAGTGTAAAATTAGATATATATATGTTTTTATAACGCTGACCTTTTTGTGGGTACTAAAACTTGTACATTTATTCAAATGAATAAAACCGTATTTACAATACTGCAGTAAAGCCTATTTATGCACGCATAATTAATCAAGATTCCTTTTAAATTGAGGTTAATCCTTTGATTATATAAAAAATAACTCTGTTTAAAGTGATATTTTAAAACTTTCCAATAAAGCTAGTATTTTGTAAAAGGACGTGAAATTCAATCAAAATAGTTTGTGCTTTACTATTCAGTCGCAATACGCATACACACAATAACGTGATATACATTTTAAAAAATATAGACGAATCATTAATACTTTATCTAAATTCATTGAGGCATCTGTGATTGTAGCGTACATTGTAGAGTTTTTCGTTTATAATTTTAAATAATTTTCGTTTCATGAGCTGATAGAATAAATAAATGTATCCTTCGTTATATTGATAACTCTTACTTGATGGATATATTCAACATCGGATGTTTTTTTGAGTGTTATTTTTATATTTATATATTTTTAATGAATAACAAATACGTTGTCCGTATTCGTATAGAGCAATCCAATTCTCAAATGTATATGGGTTACGCGGGCGGTGATACCAAATTAATCAAGGTTGTCAACCCGATATAAATATCTGACCCACTATGTACACACATTTGTCAGTATAAACAATGAATTTTATGATGAAGATAAAGAAATTCATCCAGTAGACCGGTTTCGTCCTTATTGGGATCTCATCATCTACACTCCGGAGCAGATTGAGTAGCATTAATTTTTGATTTTGTATCATAGAATTGCAAAAACTTTTATGAAGTTTGAATCCGCATTTCAGCTGAAACGCTTGGAAATAGTAACATTTTTCTTCATTTTAAACATTATTTGTTTTTCCCAATTTGTATGCAATTATTCCATACGAATGGACCTTTTATTTGACCAACCATATTTAATCCCAAATGCAATGAACGAGAATGCCATCGAAATTGCTCAAGTAATTTTCCTTGCACTCTTCTTCATCAAATATAGGCCATATATATGGTTATATATATATCTTTTATCATTTTTCAACTAAAATAACTCAATGCATCGAACAAAATTCTAAATGGCATTCCATACATAATTAATAGAATGTCAAGTTATTTGGACAACACCTGGTAGCTGTAGCCTATATATGCCGTTGCTCTGCATTATTGTGTAACAGAGTCAGTGATCGAGTAACGTTTATCAGTTAAAAAGCAATTCTTTCTCAGATTTTTTTTAACTAAATTTCAAAAATAATGTGCATATAATAAAGTTAGAACCTTAAAGGCCGTATTGGAGAAGTGTTCCATTGGAAAGAAATTGAATATAGGTCTGGCACTCGTAAGTGAAGCGTTAAGTCGCTATTGAGACGAGATGATTGGCATATTTCCTGATTACGTCGTGCAATTGTCAAATTGTTAACAAGACAATTAAATGAGTTGCATTGCTGTCAAACAGTTACCTCTTCCATGTTATACGCAAATAATCTTAAATATATTGTTCGCCGTATAATCATTTCTTGAAATATTTCGGCTTGTATTTATACTCGCCCACAGCTTCCGCTATGATATTACACCAGACAAAACAAAATAAAACATGACAAGAAATTTCGTATATGTATGTGTATTCATATCATTATATAAATACGTTCCATCATAAGGACATGTATCAGGTTTTTGCAAAATAGTGTAATAAAAGTAATCAAAGTCGCGCATACACATAATTTTATTAGTAATCGCTAAATAATTTATCCATGCAAGCATCAAATTTAATTTTTTTGTGAAGGTCGATTTTTTTAACTAAAATTAGAGAACGCATAACTTTATGTGGTGATAAAAAATTCTAATTGCAACATTAGTATAATATTTTAATTTATCTGATAACGAAATATCTGAAAATGGAATAGATGCATATAAAAATTTCGACTAAATGGCATAATTGTTTAGTCAGTTAAAATCGAATTCAAACACGCATTAGTAAAGTTAGAATACTCTAGACCTCTGAGCAATGTTATATTAAATCTTTTTCGCGTTACCGGCTTTGTGTAAACAATTTAATCCTTAAGAGCTGAGCAACCGTCCCCTTTAGGATAAGAAACCTTTGAGATATAAAATATATCGTTTCCACAAATTCTGGGCAGTACGTGAGAAGTTCCCAAATAGGATGAAAGCAGTTTGCAATTGTTAGTTTGTACTGAAAAATGCATGTACATAATAGGACTAGTGTTTATATAAAAAAGCGGCCTTTTTATTTGATTTCATTTCCAATTTGAAAGTTAATTATTAAAGTTTATTTAATGAACGATAATGATGTTATTTTTCATAACCCAGTAAGTAATCACATATATAAAATTAAATTGAAAAACGATTGAATTTACTGGCGATTTTTATTTTCTCATATCTTGTCACGCTATATATTGATTATACCACCATTTAATAAAGTATGGTCTTAAATATAGGGCAATCTACATTCTTCTTGATTAAATGCGCTACTATATAATTATTAAACATACCTGGTGGTCGGACGGCTATTTAGGAGGCATCTGTGGCTGCGTTTGTAGGAAACTTATGGAAATTAAGATGCAGTATTTTAACTCCGCTCGGCAAGCTTGCTTTATCCATTCTACTGATTTCGCTGCATTTTTCTGTTAAATGAAATACTATGAAAATGTTCTAGCAAAGTGGACTACATTTTTTAATCCACTGCTTATATATATATATATATATATATATATATATATATATATATATATATATATATATATAAGTATCTACAGCCAAAAAGATTTGTAGCACTTATTTGTAATGGCAAGACACCACACCGTACAGGCTGGTGTAATTTTTTTAGCCTTGAAAAGGGCCCGTATCAAGTTAATTTTGTGTCGGTGTGAGTGTGTGTTTAATAAAGCGTATTTGTCTGTCTGGAAATTCTGACAGTATTTCATTTTTTTTTAAGTTTCCATGGTGGTGTTAAAATTAGAAGTGAAATGAAACAGTCTATGTTGTTTTGTTTAGCTGGCAAATATTGTAGATCGTCTACATCAATACTAACTCTATCTTTCGTAGTATATGCTGTTTCTCCCCCGCCTCACATAAGTAATATTTGATTACACTAGGGCTGAGAATAAACAATAAAAAGACGAGAGCTTTAAAAATAGGTAACAGAACAAACTTTCATTATGTTTATTTTCATGATGCTGTGATTAATGATGTGTTTGAGATTAAACTTATGCAAGAAATTAAGGATTTAGGCATAACTATTCAATGTACAGCTTCTGCTGAGAGACATATTGAAAGTATAGTAGGCAGTGCCAAGAAAAGATGGGCACTAATAAATCGAAATATCTTATCAAATGATATAAAACTTCAAATGTATATAATATGGATTAGACCGGTACTAGAATATGCTGTCGCTACCTGGAATCCATTTAAAAAGGGTTTGTCTAATAAGATAGAAGCTGTACAAAGAAAAGTTGTGAAACATATTAGTCCTATCTCTTGCACTATATACGCATCTAGATTACAGTTTGTGTCATTGCAATTTTTGTGGTTTCGGAGGTTGTGCTATTGTATAAAAGTTTTTCATTTGAACCAGTGGACTGGTGCCTATATGACTCCGATAAGAAAGAGTCATGAAGTTGGAACTAGATCTGGACATTTGGCAATATCTCCTCCTTTGGTGGGGAATGTAGCGAGCAAGTTATTCTCTTTCTCGAAAATCTACAAAGTTTATAACCAATTGCCGAAGGGGCTTAGGGAAATGCCTCCATCTAAGATGTCTTTTAAAATTTTATCTACTGAACTTGAAAAAGTCTGCAATCCTGCTGATATTTTTTATTTTGATTATGATAATACTTTCTCATGGTTGAATAAAAGACAAGGATAATTGTTATCGGAAACAGATTTTCTTGAGATTTTTATTTCCAAGTTTTGTATTATTATAATTGAAATGTTATGCACTATATCTTCATGTTAGTTAACATTACATACAATCAATTGCTAGTCATGGTTCTCAATTTTTGCATAATATTACATTCGAATTATACCTTAATTGTTCCTAATTTGATTATGGATATATTATTCTTTTCAGCCGAACTTTCTGATATTGATATATTGTATAGTACAACTAGTGAGATATACTTATCTACATGAGATTAATTGCACAATTTTATGTGATGTGATAATTTTTTTAATATATTGTACATTTTCCAATTTTATTATTTGATGGAATATGTGTGGTTTGAATCCAAATAAAGATATTCTATTCTATTCTATTCTAAAATATATGTTTAACGAACACGTTACGTCAAGAATAATATGGTTAAGCCGGCATAGCGAATGAAAAGAGGAGACACAAAGACAGAGCTCCTCGCAATAAACAAGCGTTTACGAACGACAATCGTAGCCAGATAACGTGCGATAAACAATGGGTATTTACGTAAGACATAGAGATTATAATTACAATTTATAGTTATTAATTCGATCGTCTTGTTTATCAATCATTATTTAACGTTTATTTTGAATGTATACAAGAAAATTATAGTAAAAAATGTCGCTTTTTACATCACCTTCCTCTTTTTAAAAAGAACGAAAAATTGATTTTGATTCCATTGGACCAATTCGTTCTATTGGAAAGAGCTTTATATCTGCTAAGTGCATGGCCTGTCATCCGACCATAGACTTATTAATGAAAAATGTTGGTTCCGAGCTGTGACATATTCTATTACTGGTTATGATAAAAACTTTTACTAAACTATTAATGGTAATTTCTACAGTAATGTTAGACATAGTGGCGATCCTTTCGCTTATAGAAATTGCAGATTGTGCTAAAACTTTTAGTCGCTAGGTGAGATTGCTTGTAACATTAATTGAAATATATTATGTCTAGACATAATTGTTCGCAGTTAGTTGAACAAAAAATTGTTAGGACAACTTGAGCAATTGCGTGATATCCAAAGCCCGTTAAGCCATTATCATTGAACAAACTCTACCTTACAAACTGACATATATAAGGAAGTTGAAGTTTGTGTAAGTTTCTCTAGGGCTCTTTTAATTTAGTCGCAGAAATCATTTAAAACGTCGGAGTTGTGTACCAAGCTTCATTTGTATTAATGTTGAATAAAAATAAACCAGTGTACGATTTACGAAGACGCTTTATGTAATTCTTTAAGTTGCATACTGTGATTGGAAAAATTATCTTATATTTGAATTGAAATTTCTGTTGCCTATTTAAAATCATTTTATATAATGTAACTCATTGTTCTATAATTAAATTACGCGTAATATTGAATTTATTAAATGATTATGTAATTAGTTAATAGAATATTACAAATCTACCTTTCAATACTAGTTTAAAACGCGAGGTCTTTCCATTGTAGGAGGTGTTCCGATTTATGTAAGAGGTTTTGCGAGTAGCAGTTTATTTACCTATGCTATGCCATTCCTACGTATGCTTGGTAGCTGACGTCGGAAGAAATTAGTTTCTTGTGACGTGTTTCTAATCAGTCTCACTATTTAATTCCCATTGGTGCGACAGGAGAAGGCTAATTCGAATTATCATACATATATTATGAACAAGGTTGCAGAGTAAATTAAAATTCACTGTTATTCAAAATTGACCATGCTCTAGACGGCAACAAAATAAAATATGGTTAACACAAGTTAATATCTAGGCACAAAAACAAAGTCATAATAAACACAATAAGTAAATCCGGAATGTCTTAGCAGTGTAGTTAATGTTCACAGATAAACGATTAAAAACAAAATATATAAATCCTGGTTTTGAGCGCTATGATACAATTGTCCAGTGCATGCTACCGGTGTATTTCGTGCGGGTGTGTGTTATTTTAAAAAAAACCCAATTAGTTACAAATAAAATTGCAGTTCAATAATTCTCAATTAAAACTGCTTGATTGTCTCTAAAATCACAGTTAAGAAAAATATTTTGTAAAACCAGAATTAGCATATGTGACCCTAAGGAAAAAAGGATATGTTGAAATTAATATTCGTTTGGTTGTAACGCTGAGCCGCGCGTTACATACACCCAATCCCCCGCACCCCGACAATAAAAATCAGTTCACGGTGAAAGGGGCTAACCATACGGGAGATGCTATGGTTCTGCCGTTATGAGCAAACACTGATGTTGGCTCTGTTAGCACTGACCCTGGTTCCTCTATTTCTCGCGGCAGCATGACGGTGTCAATTGGCTCAGTTGATGGTGAGCTGTTGGGAGTTGACCTGTGGTCTGGAAGTGGAAGTATCGATTCTTCGCCGCCTGATGGATCATCATCGAGGAACAGCGAGTCATTTCTCTGTGTTGCTTGCCATTCCTGAGTATTTATAGGTGAAGCACACAGGATGGAGGCACAGAGCTCTGCTGGACGGCTCAGGATGTCTGCAACTAAGTTTACTGGCCCTTTGACGTGAGTGACTTCATATTTTTATTCGTGTATCCGAGTAGGTTGCGAGTTGACAGGTCATGAATATAAATACCCTTTCTTTCCTCAGAGCATTGGGAGAAGAGGAAGCTGGTCGGTGTAGATCTTGAACTTTCGGCCATCCAGAGAGTTGTGGAAGTGTAGAATCGACCGGTAGATAGCGAGTAACTCTTTACCTAATGTATCATATCGCGTCTCGCGAGGTTGTAGTTTTTGCGAGAAGAACGCGATATATCGGTGTACTCCATTGTTGGACTGCTGAAGTACCGCGCCTGTGTCAACGTCTGATGCGTCTGTGATCAATTCAAAGGTTGAGGCCAAGCAGGTGAATGAAGCATGGTTGCTTTGCATAAAGCCATTTTGGTATCCTCGTAAGCCTGCTTGGCGTCATCGTTGAGCTGAATAAATTGGGATTTCTTATAAAAATGGCTTTCTGGCACGTGGTATTTGTAAAGAGGTATCAGAATCTTGGCAATACAAGGTACGAATTGAGAATAGTAGTTCATCTTGCCCAAGAACCATCGTAACGCTCGAACGGTGGTAGGAGGCTGTAGATTTTGAATGTAGCGAAACTTAGCAGGTAGAGTTTTATTGGTCTTTTTTGGAAATTTGATGACCGAGGAATTCAATTGATGTTTGGGCAAAGACACATCTGTTACCATGAAGCCGCAGGCCATAGTCTGCTAGACGTGCAAGTAAAATGGTAATATGTTGTATGTGTTCGGACATTGATTTGGAGAATACCAGAATGTCGTCTAAGTAGGGAATTACAAATGGTAGACCGTCTAGTATTTCGTCCATAACGCGTTGAAATGTTTGAGATGCGTTCTTGAGACTGAAAGGCATATAATGATATTCGTGTGTGCCACCTCCGGTGAATCTGAGTGCAGTATACGAAACGGAGTCTTTGTACTTGAGTAATTGATAGTAGGCTTTCAGTAGGTTGAGTTTTGAGTACACAGCATGACCGATAGCGGATCTGAGTAGGTCAGCTGAATTTGGCTGGATTTTCGAATCAGACTGTGTGCAAGATTTGAGAAAACGACAATATCCGCACACTCTGGAAGTACCTGGTTTGCTCTTTGGTACTACTACTACAGGTGACGCAAATGGTGGGCTGGATCGTGTACAGATGCCTTTTTGACGTAGCATGTTTGTGTGGTGCCAATGGACGTGCTCTGAGAGGATGAGGAAGTGGTTTGAATAAAATGATACGATGAGCTGTGACGGCACGCTTCCTCTTGAGATCGGGCATAAAGGAGATAGGTTTAAAAATCTCGTCATGTCGCTTTAGAACATCAAGGAATTAGCTGTATGAATGAGACTGCTTTGGCGCGAGTCCTGCGATAGCAACTGATAGTCAGCAGTGCGTATCTCTCGTGTTTTTTTTACGTATAGTGAGATCGAAATGTTCAAGGAAATCACTTACAATAATGTTTTGTGACAATGAAGAAATGATACTTGAATCATCATTTTGAAGTGGAGAACGAGATTTTTTGTACTCGTATCCCAAAAGTCGCTATGCTGGTGCCATTGACGCCGGTAAGACTGCTGGTGTTGACTGGGTAGGTGGGTTCGAAATAATTGTGGCGGAGTAAGCTGACGTCTGAACCAGAGTCTATGAGGAATAATCCACTAGAGCTATCGTCACGGATGAGAAAAGATGCTGATACTGGCAAATGACGATGAGGCTGGTTGCAGAGCTTTGGGCGTTTTAAGCATGACTTGAATGAAGCCGTCGCTGTAACGACATTAGTTTGATTGCGCTCTACCGCGAAAGCAACGGGTTTGGAGCCAGAAGACTTCGGGCGGCCAACAATTTTGTGGTACTCAGCCTCTACTGCCGCAGAGCAGGTTGACCCCGGCAGTTTTCCTTACTCTCCATGGGCAAATCCTCCTGAGATTTCACAGGTGACTGCGCCCGTCTAAACGTCGCGTATGTGCGCGGGAATCTGCAGCCATTTCTGAGGCAATAGCGCGTGGAGTGGCCATAGCTGCAATGATTCGGACAACACACCGCCGGAAGCTCTGGAACTGTGGCATGGCCTCCGGACGTCGACTTCTTGGTGCTGTTTCGTGACGGTGGTCGACGCTGGTCACGCCTGCTCTGATCGCGTCTGTAGTCAACGGCATTGACTGAGGCCGAATTTGGCCTGACAGTGAGGCTCTTGAGCAGGCTGAGGAGGCGCTCATTGATGACATTACTTTGGGCTGACGATGATGGAGACTGATGCTCGGACAGGAGTGATGCGATGCAACCTGACTCTGAGGCAAGTGAGCTGCAGTGGTTTTTCTTCCACCATTTGTGTATACGTGCCGGCAGTACGTAGTTTAAAACTTCAACAGATTCGCGCAGGAATGTGGCTATTTCTTGTAGTGCAAGAGGAAGCTTCTGAATGAATAATCGCAATAATATTACACTGGGTAGATTGAATTCAGAGGTTTTCCACTCTATCTCCCTACATAGCTCGGAAGGTGTGCGGCTACCTAGGGACATTTGGCTCATCAATACTGTGAGCCTGTCTTCCCGTTCTGGTGTTAGGCGATGCTTGTCGGCGCTTTGCAGACTCTGTCATGGCTGCGAACATGTGTCCTCAGTGTATTGTCTTTGAAAGTCTTTGAGTCTGCGTCTGAAAGAAATTGGAATGGTTTCCCAAGCCCTCAAAAAGATGTGACCCTCTACTGCTATATTGGATACCTTGGCCAATAACGTAGCATCGTCGATCCACTCGTCTATGTAGTCTGGATTGATTTGGCACATTTTGTACTGGGTCCATGCGGTGGTGCGGCTTAATGCTGGGCTCGGTACCGGGCTTCCTGCATTCCCTGAGCTGGACGTCATCTTGTGTGTGTGCGTGCGCGCTGTCGAGTACAAATGGCAGTGTTAAATCGTCGTCATCCGTCATCGTGCGGCTGTCTTCGAGAATTGTGATCTCGAGAGAGTGGCTCGCTGTGTTTTGTGGCTCAGGAGATGTTTACTTATATGTCTTCGACGCTTTACCGGATTCACTCTTCCGAAGCACTCATTCGATGTGCTTGGACTAGCGGGAGGACTACCGCCTACTTTATATTCCTAGTGACTAGAGTTGCTGATTAATTATTGGCTGTGAGTTTGACGAGACGAGGCACCATTTGTGTAGGAGGTGTTGCGATTTATGTAGGAGGTTTTGCTGGATAGCTGTTTATTTAGCGATGCTATGCTATTCCTACATATGCCTTGTAGATGACGTCGGACAAACTTCGGTTCGTGTGACGTGTTTCTAATCAGGCTCGCTATTTAAATCCCATTAGGTAATCTGGTGTAGTCGCTTTATACATTAACATTACAATTATCTGACGCTGATATGAATTTGCCATCACAAAAAAGCTTTAACTATATGCGTGTTGCATACAATATAAAAGGGGATTAAATTGTGAGCCGCATAATGTGATTACGTGACAGGTGGCTAAATCAATTAAATAAAAATAATTTTTAATGGAAAATTCATTTACAGGAGTAGAAACAAAAGTTGGTTTAAATGCTTTGCTTTCTTGATAATTTCTCTTGAACTAAAAATATTTCAAGTTCCTCTTCATATTCGCAACAAAATTGCTATCGAAATGCATTTGATCATATAACATGAGAGATTTTATTGTGTAAAAAACGAACCGTGTGGTTCCGGATGGGTTTAATGTATGACTACAGAGTTAATTATCACTTTATCTAATCGTTGCAGTAAAAGAAACTGCTCAATAAATGCAAAGAATTTAAAATGTGCAACTAATTTAAAAACAAGGTAATTTCCTTTTTTGATACTACCACTGGTTTCAGCAATCAAACATGCAGTGAAAATGCCGTAAATTATCAGGATCTGTAATTTCAATAAAGGGACTCACCCTATCTCTGATAACCAAAGTATGTTTCGCATTTTACGAGACAATAGAGAATTACGGCTTTCAAAGTTAAACCTAAAACGGACCGTTGTAATAAGGTTTCTGCGATGCTGTAACTGCATTTTAACAAAATAATGCTGGCATGTAGTTTCTAAGTCGCTCATAAATGGAGGCTGAACGACTTACGTATCTCAACTGCTGGGCTGATGTAATTTTCGTGTTTCTATGAAGACAAGAAGCTTCATCTTCTTGCTTATCATATGAGAAACGTAAACTGGGAGGCTAGCTCAACAGATTTAAGCGCATGCCGTTAAGAGGTACTACCGCAGATGCACGAACAAAGTCGCACGAACCAGAAAGCAGTGCAAAAATACTAATTGTAACATATGCGCCGAGGCAACATAAATTTGTAAGGATGCAAAAGCAGCATAAATATCCTATATATTCTCTTCGTTATACTGTAACACGCGGCTACGCGTTACGACCCAACGATGTTCAATTTTGACAAATATAGTGCTCTTTAAGGTCAAATAATCTAACTCTGGTTTTACACAATGTTTCTCTTAACTGTGATTTTAAAAACAATCTCTGTTAGTTTCAAGCAGTTTTAATTCAGATTTCTTGAACTGCAATTTTAATTATTTTTTGAAATGGTTTTGCGGAGTGTAAGCTTCATTTATTCCAATGCCGCGTTTTGCGTACGCGGGTAATAGCTGTACACAGGCAGTTACACAAAGATCCGATTGATCACAATTTCCAATTTTGTTTTGTCTTTGATCGGGTTGAGTTTTGGTTCGTCACAATGGAAATGCGGTCCTATCACATCTTTGTTTACTGGCGACGTTTCGGTGCCTACTTTCCAGCACCATCCTCAGGCAACACAACACAATGATCACAATAGCAGATTTAAAACCACATTTGCTTAAATCTGCTATTGTGATCATTGTGTTGTGTTGCCTGAGGATGGTGCTGGAAAGTAGGCACCGAAACGTCGCCAGTAAACAAAGATGTGATAGGACCGCATTTCCATTGGGACGAACCAAAACTCAACCCGATCAAAGACAAAACAAAATTGGAAATTGTGATCAATCGGATCTTTGTGTAACTGCCTGTGTACAGCTATTACCCGCGTACGCAAAACGCGGCATTGGAATGCAATTTTAATTGTAATTAATAGGTTTTTGCTTAATAAATATACACACCCGCGCGCAATACGCAGGAAACATGCGGTGGATTATAGTTCATATGTGGATCGATAGTTTTTCTTTGTATTGATATATGATTTCACGCATCAGGACATAAGATGTTCCTCAATCATATTCACAAATTCTATAGTTCAAAGGATTACTATAACTAAATCAATTAAAACCTAGCAAACCGTGGAATAATTATTTGTGATGTATTTTTCAAGACTGTTTTTACACGATTTTTAACCATCAATTATCAGTGACAATATTTAGCAAAGACTTTATTTATATCATCATATATTTCGAATCATTTACATGTATTCATCAAGATTCAGACGTTTTTGTTCCTGATAATTACTTGTATTGACAATATATCCTTTTGCTGCCGTCTAGAGCACGGTCCGTTTTGTTTAACTGTGAATTGATAATTACGTGTGTTGACAATATGTCATTTTGTTGCCGTCTAGAGCACAGTCCGTTTTATTTAACTGTGAATTGATTCATGCTTAGCTAACCTATTTACAATAAACGGATGAAAATGGATGAGTTTTCTCACTTCATCCTTCGGGAAAGGAACATGGATTAATTCTGAACGCGGATCCTAATAACAGCTACCAGAGATTATATAGACAACTAGCTCGCAGAACCTCTTACATTAGCTACAAAACCTCCTACAATACAACTAAACTGAGGCGGGAGTTAGCGTTTTTGCGTAGGGTACCCACTTAAATTACAGCTATTGTCTAAAATTGTTGGATAAAAACAAAGTAAGAGGTATGCAAAGATATTCGAATAAAACAAATAGGATACTGATCTCAGCGTCTCTACTTCCACATTGGCAACAGAATTGTGATAGTAGGCTTGCAATACAAATACGTTTTTCTTGTAAAGTATAAACAGTGTGAATTGCAAATGAATTTGCTTTTGTCCTACAGTTTGAATAACGAAATTTTAGGATCCGATAGCCGTCGATATTAAATTTTCTTAATATGCCCAATCACTTATAAATAGTCGGAAATTTTATTCGTTCAGACGTATATTATTTCAGTTTGAGCTTCAATTTACTTAACACTGTGTAAAAATCTCTACTTATGCTCAATTAATTCACCTGTAGTACTGGTATAATATAAGTTATTAGGACTCACTGAGTTATTTACATAGATTAAAAATATCTTTTGCTCTCCAATATTTACGAGTATTTATGCCAAAGGATATATTGGGTAAGGACAATTCACTGGCATTTGTGAAATCTCATATGATTCAATTTACCAATAGGTGTTGCAAATAATAAACAAAACACAAATTTCGCATTAGAATCACCCTCAAAAACTAATTAGCTATGATAATGTTTGTAGCATTAGCCAAATTCGAGGCCAAAAGTGCTCCAGCATCCTATCAAAGACTGACGTAAATAAAACATAAATTCCTCGATGAAGTGCACGAATTAATATGAAGCAATCAGCACAATAATAAAAGCAGCGATGAAGCTGCATAATTGAATACAAGATAATAAATATTTGTACTCTGTTTTTCTAAATTTACGTGATTTATCTGATCATACTTTTATTCATAATTGATAATAATTTAAGCATTTGTGTTGAATTGAAAAATGGCCTTTGAAGGATTGGAAAACTAAGTAATAGTTTTTTCTGCAAAAATTAACACTTTAAGTGAAAATTTGGAGATAATTAAGTCTCGACTGGATGACATACTTTTAATAAATTCTGAGAGTATTTGCATAAACGGCCCAACTATTATATATGATTTCAACAAGCGCCACCGCGACCAAAAGACATCAGTCTGACATATACCAGTTTCTTCATTCGAATCGACGTATTTTTCCGACCGTCATCAGAATTTAAGCCTATGCTTGCACCTTTGGATGTGGAAAGGCCACAGTTGTGGTTCAAAAAATTTGAAGCCTCTATTGGAGGGCAAAAGATCTCTTTAGAAGCAACTTTTGTGCGCTTGTTTGTCCAGGAATAAGTTGACCAGACAGTTGCAATCCAATTATAACTGCCTTTTGACCTGACGTATTGAGAATTTAAAAGATGAGTGTTGGATCACTTACGAGCCAGGACCCAAAAGCAGTTTCCAGAATTGTACAAACTCAAATCACTATCGGGTGAAATGCCACTTGATACCATGGCACGCATCAAGTGGTGGTTGTCCGAGCTTATCATGTCTCTGCTCGGATTGCAACCCAAAAAACCATCAAATATATGCAGCTGGATCCTACCTGATATGGCGTAATTTCGAGCGTGCAGAGAGACCTAAAATGAAGCACTCAGGCTTAACGAAATTCAGCCATGTTGACCAACAAATTTTCAGCTGAAAAAACACGCGTTGGTTTCCTTTAAACATCTGGCTGGAGCGACATAACTTATTGGAATTCTTTGTGGCATAATCTGCTAGTTTGGGACGGACGGCGGCAGCTAATAGCTTGAAAACCAGGTCAATATCTAAAGACATCAACTGCGACGAATAAATTACCTTAGGAGCAGCTTTATCAGTATAGTTCACCTAGATAACGGCAAGTTCAACGAGAAAATACAATACACTATCGCACTAATAATGACAGTCGGGATCATGCCCAAAATTTAAATAATTTGGAGGCTCCGACTTGTAGATCGAGAGAAGAAGACCAGCGGAGCACCTTAATAAGTTTTCAGAAACAGGTAGCCGTCCAAGAAGAAGAAGAATGGGAAACGTATATATACAAAAGGATTTTTATTAAAGTTAAAATTTTAGAACACTTCAACCGAGAGTCAATAATATTGCAAATGGATACGGGAGCTCATGTGTCGGTATTATCAATGACTTGATCGTTAAACAACGTAAAATCTACGAGAGAAAATTTGTGTCAGGCATCGGGCGCGTCGATAGTTACTGTGGGCGAGTTGGACACTAAATTGCTAATAAATGAAAATATCTATTGTCTTTCGTTATAGCGAATACTCGAACATCCCCATTGGGACTTGATTTCATTTTAAAAAACTGGTTAATACGATCGATTGTCAAAATAATCGTATATGCCTCCCAAGATCAAAAACCAATATTTACATAAAGCTGATATGCAGCACTAAGATGCAGAAGGAGACCAGTTGTCTAACCGGGTGGTGGAAAGTATTTCAAAATCAATACAACATTATATACCATCTTCCTAATTGTAGCGAATGTCCAGGGCAAAGGGTCAATCGCTTTAACCCGTGGCTAAATTTAAATGAAGTTTACAAAACACCAAAATTAAATGGTGCTCATCCAAAGAAACCAGCAGAAGCGACTCAGTTAACACAAGAGAAGAAAGAAACAGATGTTATTGAACCATTTTTATCTGTTTTTGAACGCCCATGAATTACGTTACGAAAACTGATGTCTCGCTCCGAATGGCGGCTGATTTCGGGCTACTAAACTCGGTGGCCAAACCTGATCCGTATTCAATGCCATCTATGTATAATCTGTTACTACTGTTAGCGGGAGGAAAATGGTTTTGCGTGCTTGGTCTAAAACAGTGACTTTGGAAATTGGACGTTCCGCCCGATGAACGATGGAAGTTAGCTTGCAGGTACCTCAAGGTCATTTTAAATTCACTTGAGTAAAATTTTGTCTGAGAAAACGCACTGTAGCTGTTCCAAAGAATGATGGACTCTTTAGTGTCCGACTTACTATGTACAAAATCTTAAGTTGACGATGTTATTATATTGTCCACTACTGAACACCGATTACTTATTCGTCTGCAAAGATATTGTCTAATGCCGTAGAATGGCGATTACATTTTAATCCATTAATATTTGAGATAGGTCGACTTTTACGGTTCCTGGATCACTCAGTTTCAGCGTAAGGCTTTATTAAATTAGATTTGAATATGCAGCCTATCAGGGAATATAACGTACCCACTGCTGGATAACAATTTCGATGGTTTATTGGTATGGTGACTGCTCATATAACATATCCCGCAGGAATAACACTTACTCAAAAAACCTTTTAAAGTTAACTATTGCCAAAATACCGTTTCGTTAGACGAAGGAGACTCAAGAAGTATTTAACCTATGTAAATAAAAATTAGTAGACGTAACTATTTTGAATTTCTCGGCAGGCAGTATGACAATTGTTACAGACGGACGTCCGGCGCACTTCATAAGTAGCACCTTGACTAATGCGAAGCAAAACTATAAGGTCACTTGAAAGGAATTACAGGCTGTGCAATGGATACTAGGAAGTTTAGGTATCTTGCCAATCATAAAACATTAGTGCATTGGCGATCACTGTTTATCGATAATAAAAGAGTTCACCGAACTACGGAAAATCTCGAGGAATTCAATATAGGAATTCATCGTGTGCCAGCCGATAAACTCTGCAGAATTTCCGCTGTGTGAACTTCGCCACTTATCAGTGTCTCTGAAGAATAGAGAAATGATTCCACATGCCAGGAAATAGTCAATAGACTAAAAACGGCATCATACAATGTGTTCATCCTGCGAAACAGCTTATTGGTGCAAAAAGAAGGACAAAAAGTGAAACGATTTGTACCGAAGTCTTTACGAACAGAATTAATGGCATTCTGGCATAAAACATTGGGATATCTTGGCGCCGGGCACGTCAATGAGATATTGCAGTCGCGAGTGTATTGGCCTGTCAAGTCCAAATATATTCTTAGATATTGTCAACAGTATTTTAAACTACAAAATAGAAAAAGTCATCTCGATTGCTTGCGTTCCCACTGCATGGAACCATTGCCTGTGGTTCGTGGCGGGTTATCCTATGTTTTTTCCATGATCGATTATTTTATCCGTTGGGTTGTCTTTGTATCACGGAAGAAAATCACAACAGAGAAGATTATAAAGTGCTTAGAATATCAATGGCTCAGTCGATTTTGGGCACCGCAAGTTATTGCTACTAACTAAGTGCTCAGTCCAAGTCGAGAGAATTTAATCAATGATGCACGAACCTTGACATTCAACGTTCCCGCGCAGCAACTTACCACTCGCAGACCAATGCGACAACCAATTGAGCACACTGAGGGATGAAAGATGTATTGCAACGTGGGCGCCACGAGTGCCAGGGATCCTGGAGAGACAAATTACATTTTCCCAGCGTGCAATGATATTTAAAATTTCAACAGCTACAGGGTTCATTCCAACAACCATTGTCTGTGGTGGGCATATTAGACAGGCAGTTAAACACTTAACCTAAAGATACCATGAGCGCTGAACCATAGCGGATATTGAGGAGAGCCTAAAACAGCTAACGGAATATATTGGTGCTACACAGCGACAGGCCTATGCGAGGCGACTTACACGAACTTGTCTAAGGGTCGGCGACTTTTTCATGGTCTAGAAGGTCGAGACCATTGCACTACCGGTTTTCACTAATAGCCAATATCGTTTGGATAAAGTGGACGCTGAACACAATACAGTTTTCGATAACATGCCTGATGAATCACGAGCTGTGCACATGATCGTTTAAGTAAGGTACTGAGAGTCATATTGAAAGAATAGTTATCTGTGCTAAAAACTGATTGGCGCTAAAAAAGAGAAATATCTTAGCGAATGAAAAAAAAATACAAATGCACATTATTTGGATTAGGCCAATACTAGAATATGCCAATTAAAAAGAGTTTGTTAAATAAGCTTGAAGCTATACAAAGAAAAGTTGGGAAACATATTGGACCTGTGTCCTGTACTTTATGTTCCAGTAGATTACAGTTTGTATCACCGGAAACTTTATGGTTTCGGAGGTTTTGCTTTTGTATAACAGTATTCCACTTGATTCAGTGGACGGGAGCCTATACCAATCCAATAATTATGATTAATGAAGTAGGAACTGGATTTGGACGTTTGGCGATCTCATCCCTTTGGTGAAAAATATTGCGGAAAGGATATTATATTTGTCGTAAATTTATAAAATTTGATATCAATTGACAAAGGGTCTTAGAGAAATGATTCCACCTAAGATGCCCTTTAAATTTGTATATACTAAACTAGGAAAAATATACGATATTTTGAATTTTGATTATGGCAATACTTTCTCGTGGTAAAAAACAGACAAGGATAAATGTGATCAGCAACATAATATTATGAATCTTTTTGTATCGGTTGGCTGTATTATTATATTTAAAAGGTATGCGTTATAACATCACATTAGCTATAGCTAACAATAATAATACATTCGAATTGTTCAATAAGCTTTCCAATTATCGACTCAGAGAGCCGCGATGAAAAATCAATTATTATTTATATCAAAAATTGTTTTATAATTGCAATTAATTAAAAAGATATTAAAGCAAGTTCGCCGTAAACTGCCGGGAATGGAGGCTGTTTCAGAGCAGATGTTGCAGTTATAAGGTACTTATAGACATGTTGTTTGCCCTTACTGGTTCACTATTGACTTAGGCGGACGTCTAAGTCACCTACGTGTGTAGAATGACAACATATACATTACCTGATTATCGGTTTGCGATCCGATTTGTTTGCATCCGCTGTCTTTCTGGTTTTTGTTCCAAAATTTTCGATTACAAGATACGGTGATCTTTTTCAATGGAAAACTCAACATAATAAGTTGACAATCAGTATGTCAAGTGGAAATATTAGTTTAAACTGCCACATTTATACTTGTTGTTAGATCTCTTAAGCATAAAATGCTAGGAAAGTGTATGTCAAATTGGTTTGTATATATATCTGCATGTGTACACGCTTCGAAATGAAATTACAGTGATTTAGTCACAATTACTGACAACTCACTAGATAAGCGTACGCCATGCCTGTGTGTATGTATTCTCGTTTGTTTTTGATTGAGGAGTAATCAACTATTGCACGTGTACACTCATCCCAGCGAAATGACAGCGATTTAGCAACATCTGACTAATCACTAGATAAGCGTATGCCACATCTGTGTGTTTGTATATGTGTGTGTGTTTGTAAGCGTTTGCTTAAGACTGAGAAATAATCATTTACATGTAATTAACGTGTAGAGGCCCTTAGGTCACTACCATAAGAGGTCTCTTGGATGCCAGGCCCGGAAAATCCATATATGCGGAATGATCATCTATCTTGGAACACTTAAGTTCCTCTGAACTATCTCTTAAGCTACAATCCTTAAGTCCGCTAGCCAACTGCTCTGTATCCTCAGTATTTAATAAACCAGACATGATATTATTAAATTACTTGTAATTTATATATTATATTAATTAAGTAAGCTTACCCGGATACGCTGATATCCACAGGATACTGAACTGAAATGATTGAGACCTTAAAACAAATATTAACTTTAAATACCCAAAGCAAATTTGTGGTTCTTTTCGCTGATAATTAAGAACAAAACGACGAGAAGATTACAAAGTTTTATTCACAAAGAGTCGGAGATGGAACCACGCAGTGTCCCGCTTATGCAATTCAGAAACTCAGATCAAAACTCTCTCATTTTCTTCCACAAGACAAGTCCAAAACTTCGACAATATGAACAAAAGAACTTCCAAAACATTTTACAATATTTTTCAAAAATTACAATATTGTTTTACGAAACCAGCGATAACATCAAATGTCCAAAAATAAAAATTGATTTATTTTTATATGAGAGGTTAATTTGTGTCCAATAATTAATTTAACCTCTACATACACCCTCATGTTTAAGATGATTAACCATACATGATGTAGTCTTCATTCTTCGGTTTCTTGATGACTCTTCCAGACCGAGTTTCAACAAGTTGTGCTGGTACTTCACCAGATTTCATATTCATATCGCATTGTTCTTGATTCTCAGTTGTCTTGGTTTTAATCTTTACTTCTTTACCATATTTATTCGACTCTTCATTTTCTCACCAATTTCTGAGTCACATCTCGCCTCAACTTCTGGGTACTTCGGTGAATACTGTTCCTCAGTCTCCTCCTCCGTCCAAATAAACTGTGGAATACAGCGATCCAGTGTTACACATTCTACAGTGCCATTTACTTCTATAAATGCATTTTTCTCAGTCATATGATTGACTTTATATGGCCCCTTATAGAATGGAGTCAGACAATTCTGTCTGTTTTCGTTAGTTATGTATACATGTGATGCCAGCTTTAAATCTGAAGATACATAGCATTTGGACTTTGGACTTCTAGTTTTGGTTGGAGCTAAACGACTCATTTTATCTCTCAATGCTCCAACAAACCAATCTACTGAACTAGAGGCCCAATCGAGACAACTTGGAGCTTCTATTAGAAGATCTCCAGGTAACCTCAGTGGCTCTCCATAAACAAGTTCTGCTATGGATGTTCCTAACTGAACTCTGTATCTGTTTCGCATTGCCAACAAAACTATGGGCAAATCATGTATCCAACTGGATCCACCGGTGCAGCGTAATGCAGCCTTCAGCTCCCTGTGCAGTCTCTCAACCATCCCATTAGCTCTGGGATTATAAGCACATGTGTGTCTTACTTCTATCCCCATTGTATTCAATGATCTGATAAACAGTTCAGACATAAACTGACTACCACGATCAGTAGTTACCCTTACCGGTACACCATATCGCGACACCCAATTATGCAAGAACATAAGTAAGACCTCTTGAGCTGTCATGTCCTTCAGGATTGCTACCTCAAACTGACGACTGAACCGATCGACCATCGTGAGTAAATACTTTTGGCCGGAAATCTCAGGCATTTCTACTATATCAATATGAACATGCATGAACCGACCCGCTGGTATACCAATCGTTTTAATTTCAGTTTTGGTATGACGCCAAACTTTACAAGTTTGACACCGGGCACATGTCCTTACCCAGGCTCTTATGTCTTTCGACATCTTTGGCCATACACATCTATCAGTGACCATCCTGATAGTTGCCTTAATGGAAGGATGACTGAATTCATGTAGCTGCTGAATTACCTTATACCTTAATTCTAGCGGTACATAAGGTCTAGGTTGGCTCCTGGAGATTTCACATAATAACCACTTATCTCCAATCTTCCTGCGTGTATATGCAGGATTCTTTTCCAACACAGCTACTAAAGGATCAAGACCTTGTGCTTCCATCAATTGCTGGACAAAATCATTAGAAGATACAATAGAGCATACGAGTGACTCTGAACGAATCATATCTTCATCTGATACGTCTGGTCTACTGAGAGTGTCTGCCACCACATTATCTTTTCCTGAGATATGACTAATGGTAAAATCAAATTCTGCGAGTCGGGTTATTTGTGAATTCACCCGCCGAGAATAATTTAGCCTATTTGATTTCCCAAGGATACTCAACAACGGTTTATGATCAGTTAATATCATAAACTGATGTCCATCTAGGTAGTGCTCAAAATGCAACACTGCAGAATAAACTGCTAGTAACTCCTTTCCAAGCGTATCATATCGCTTCTCGCGATCTTGGAGTTTCCGACTATAGAATCCAATCGGCTTGACTATACCATTTTCCCGTTGATGTAACACTGCTCCTATGGCTACATCAGAAGCATCTGTGACCAGCTCAAACGGCTTAGTCCAATCCACAGGTGCTAATGTGGTTATTTGGCTTAACAGATCTTTGGCCCTCTGGAATTTTTCCTTGTCGTCTTGGCTAAAATTAATAGGCCAGGACTTCTTGATTGTGCTTCGTTCACGAACTAAATGTCGAGTTAGCGACCCCAAAATTCCAGCTAAACCTGGTATGAACCGACGATAGTAGCTAATCATGCCCAAAAATCTACGCAACTGGCGTACAGTTCTAGGTTCTGGCACATCCTTGATTGCTTGTACCTTGTCTTCCAAGGGCTTGATTCCATCCTTGGAAATGGTGTGTCTAAGATATTTTACGGTAGAGCAACCAATCCTGCTCTTTTCTGGTTTCACTACCAATCCATAATGTTCCAGCTTAGACAAAACGATGTCCAAATGCTCCCGGTGTTCCTCCCTAGATTGACTATATATAATGATGTCATCTATATACACTCTAGCAAATGAACAGTCTTGAAGAACTTCCTCTGTCAGACGCTGGAATGTCTGACTTGCATTCTTCAACCCAAAAGGCATACATAAGAATTCATGCGATCCTCCTCCAGGGAATCGCACTGCTGTGAGCGGTATAGATTCTGCCTCCATAGGTACTTGATAGTACGCCTTCTGCAGATCTAACGTTGTATATACCTCATACCCCATTATATCCCTGAGCAAAGTACTCTGGTTCGGTAGAGGATACGAATCGCCTTTCGTTACCGAATTCAATAGACGATAGTTACCACAAACCCTCCATTGACCTGGTTCAGGTTTGGGAACAACCACTATTGGAGATGCAAAGTTGGAATTTGAACGCCTACAAATTCCTTCTTCTCTCAACCGCTTAAATTCTTCAATAGCAACCTGCTGCTTGTGTTGTGCTAACGGTTGAGACTTGGGCGAACAAGGTAGTGGCTCCACCAACTCGATTTGGTGTTCTATGCCTGTCTTTAAACCCTTGCGTTTAGCATTGAATGGCAGAAACACGGCCAGGTGTTTCTCGATGACATCCGCCAAGTCATCGGCGACGACGGGTCTGGGTAGTCTCACTGACCTAACTACTGAGGTCCCAGTCTCAGCATAAGTCACTATCCCAGTGCTTTGTCCAATGGTCCTAGATTTGGGATCTAAAGCGAGATTAAAATGGATCAAAAAGTCCATCCCAATGATGTTATCCTTTATATCAGCGACCAGAAAATTCCACGTAAATGGAGATTTCTGCCCCAATGTCACTGACAATTCTTTAACTCCCTTAACCTCAATTGGACTTCCATTAGCAGCCCATAGTTGGTAATCGAATGTGGGGCTATCAATTTCCACCACATCAGATCGAACTATGCTCACCTCTGCACCCGTGTCTATTAAGAAATTTAGGCCACTAAGTTCATCAGTTATAACGAACTTATTGTTGCTATAACCAGCAACCTCTTTAAGATTACCTGCCAGCCGAAATCTAACAGATTTACGGACTGTATTACTCCGCGTCTCTTCCATCGAAGCTTCCGAACCTAACTTCGATGATTTTAGTATGCCACGAATATGCATACCTTGGAGCCTTGCATGCGCAACCCCCCTACGGCTCCTATTAGCGGGGGCTCTATTAGTTTTCCGGCAGCTTCGACCAGGCTACAGGAAGACTACTTCCTTTCCATCGGGGACCACCCAACTTTGGAAACGTGCATCCCCCTCCTGACATTTTCCAAACTCGGCGTATTTACGATGCGATATGCACCACTCGCGTGGTCCTTGTACACTCTCACGCGATTCGCCTCTCCAATGCTTGGAATTTGAACGTTGACTCCGAGAATTTACCCTACTTCTGTTGGAACTTTCCTTATTGTTTTTTATCCAACCCACATCCCTGCGGAGGGTACTTAATTCATTCTCTATGGTCAGGAGTCTCTCTGAGAGATGTCTGAGTTGCTGCTCCAGGCGTGAATCTGCGGTTACTGCATACACCTTAGGTTCCTTCTGACGATACACTTTGTCCAACCCTTTGAGCTTCTTGGGCCACTCTAGTTCCAATGTATCATATACATCCAAGGTGGCTCTTAGTCTAGCAGGCAATTCTGCTACAAATATACTATTTATAACTTCCTCAGATATATCAAGCCCGATGGATTTTGAAATAAGTCTGTCATAAAATTCAGATGGAAGTAGATTTCCCATCTTTTCCTGACGTAATAAGTCAGTCATCCGTTCAATCCTCTCGGGTTGATATCGTCCATGGAGTTCTTCTACTAGAAGCTCAAATGCATTTTCTGGTTCGTTCTCAGTAACAAAATTCCTGAGTCTAAACAGATTCTTTTTTAATGGCTCAGGTAAGCACCACCAGGCCGAGGCAAACCTTTCTATAGGGTCGGTCATTCGTTTTAGTTTAAAATAAAATTTTGCTTCTTCGACCCATTCAGAATGGTTGTCTGGTCTGTACATGGTGAGCTTAACATTGCTATCCATAGAATTGCGGCAAAAACGATCATCTACATCATATCTTTCCGCATAAAGGATCCTGGCGCGGTCGCCACTTTTTGTAGAGGCCCTTAGGTCACTACCATAAGGGGGTCTCTTGGATGCCAGGCCCGGAAAATCCATATATGCGGAATGATCATCTATCTTGGAACACTTAAGTTCCTCTGAACTATCTCTTAAGCTACAATCCTTAAGTCCGCTAGCCAACTGCTCTGTATCCTCAGTATTTAATAAACCAGACATGATATTATTAAATTACTTGTAATTTATATATTATATTAATTAAGTAAGCTTACCCGGATACGCTGATATCCACAGGATACTGAACTGGAATGATTGAGACCTTAAAACAAATATTAACTTTAAATACCCAAAGCAAATTTGTGGTTCTTTTCGCTGATAATTAAGAACAAAACGACGAGAAGATTACAAAGTTTTATTCACAAAGAGTCGGAGATGGAACCACGCAGTGTCCCGCTTGTGCAATTCAGAAACTCAGATCAAAACTCTCTCATTTCCTTCCACAAGACAAGTCCAAAACTTCGACAATATGAACAAAAGAACTTCCAAAACATTTTACAATATTTTTCAAAAATTACAATATTGTTTTACGAAACCAGCGATAACATCAAATGTCCAAAAATAAAATTTGATTTATTTTTATATGAGAGGTTAATTGGTGTCCAATAATTAATTTAACCTCTACAAACGGCACTTGTAAAATAAATTCACATGAAACTAAAATAATAACTGCCATTTCCTAAACGCACACGTCAGACCTATTTTTACACGTACTTTCCTAGATGAAGTGGCATCTAGTTGAGGAGGAGAGCAAGATACTGTGAATAAAATAAATAATTTAGAGTTAGCAAAATGAAGTTAGAAACGGAAATGTATTCTATTAAGGGGGATAGTTAAAATAAAATTTTAAAAATGGGATCGAATAAGAAGTTGATAATTGTCTGATAAAGAAAGATGCAAACATAAAGGTTTGTTAGAAGGTTCTACACTAACAACAGAACGTAAGATAATAGATAAAATAAGATAACAAGTAATCAAGGATGAAATAATAAGATAATCAAAAATAAATTAGGCGATATTGAATTACTCACTCTCCACCTCTGTAAGTTAATATCAGTCCAGTGTTCTTAATCTTTTACTTGAGCGAGTTTCTGATTCTGATTCTGATTCGTGCAATCTTCGTTTTCTACCTTTATTTAGTGCTGTATTCCAAATAGGAACTAGTGATTTTTCTACGGCTGTTTCATTCATTATCTCATTTCTCAATTTTATTTCGATGGATTTTCTAATCAGTCTGGTCGATCTGCTACGGCTACAAATTGATATACGTCTGCATCCATCCCAATTAATTGTATGTCCTGTCTCTACTGTATGGCGTGAAAAGATCTGATTTATTAACATGGGCATACTTTCATGCGGTTTTATGTTCCCCTGTTCTAACCTTAATTGGGCGCATGGTTTCACCCACATATATCAAGTTTCAGTCGTTACATGGAATTTCACATACTCCTGATGTGTCTAAAAGTTCTTTTTTCTTTTTGGTTTGGAAGTTTAATACCTAGGGCAAGGGTCTGTTTTAAAATAGTACGTATATTGTATTTTGATGCTATCATTTTGATTTTCCTACTTAGTTTATAGTCAGGTATAACAATTACCCTCCAAACACCTTTTGATTTATTTGTCTTCACGTACTTCCAGTCATGATTAAATTTAGTTATAACGCTTATTATAGTTGCTTCAATTAACTTTAGAGGATACCCATTAGCACTGAATATTTCTCGCAGTCTACCTAATTCAATCTCTCTATGTTTTTTATCTGTTAATCTTAAGCTTCTTATTATCATCGATTTTAAGATACCGATTTTCATTCTATATGGATGATTTGAATCGAAATTAAGAAGGATACCTGAGTAAGTATCCTTCCTATAAACATCCCGTTCTAGTTTTGTACCATTTCTAATTAACTTGACATCCAGAAATGGTAATTCGCCACATGATTCATTTTCAATTGTAAATTTAAGCTCGCTCACCTGATTTGCTATGTTTTAAGAAATTTATCAGTTGATTCTCCCCGTGATTCCAAATAACTAATATATCATCCAATTATCGTACACAATCAAAAGATGACCGGAGAGTAATGGTTATACCTGACTCTAAACTAAGTAGGAAAATCGAAATGGTAGCATCAAAATACAATATACGTACTATTTTAAAACAGACCCTTACCCTAGGTATTAAACTTCCCAACCAAAAGGAAAAATAGAACCGTTAGACACATCAGGAGTATATGAAATTCCATGTAACGACTGTAACTTGATGTATGTGGGTGAAACCATGCGCCCAATTAAGGTTAGAAGAGGGGAACATAAAACCGCATGCAAGTATGCCCATGTTAATAGATCAGATCTTGCACGCCATACAGTAGAGACAGGACACACAGTTAATTGGGTTGGGTGCAGACGCATATCAATTTGTATCCGTAGCAGATCGACTAGACTGATTAGAGAATCCATCGAAATTAAATCGAGAAATGACATAATGGATGAAACAGCCGTAGAAAAATCACTAGGTCCTATTTGGAATACAGCACTAAATAATGGTAGAAAACGAAGATTGCACGAATCAGAATCAGAATCAGAAACTCGCTCAAGTAAAAGAATAAGAACACTGGACTGATATTAACTTACAGAGGTGGAGAGTGAGTAATTCAATATCGCCTAATTTATTTTTGATTATCTTATTATTTCATCCTTGATTACTTGTTATCTTATTTTATCTGTTATCTTACGTTCTGTTGTTAGTGTAGCACCTTTTAACAAACATTTATGTTTGCATCTTTCTTTATCAGACAATTTTCAACTTCTTTTACGATCCCCTTTTTAATTTTATTTTAACTATCCACCTTAATAGAATACTTTTCCGTTTCTAACTTGATTTTGCTAACTCTAAATTATTTACTTTATTCACAGTATCTTGCCCCCTCCTCACCAGGATGCCACTCGTAATTACTTCATCTAGGATAGTACGTGTAAAAATAGGTCTGACGTGTGCGTTTAGGAAATGACAGTTATCATTTTAGTTTCATGTGAATTTCTGTTACACGTGCCGTTAATTACATGTAACAGATTATTTCTCAGTCTTAAGCAAACGCTCACACACACACATACACAAACACACAGATGTGGCATACGCTTATCTAGTGATTAGTCAGATGTTGCTAAATCGCTGTCATTTCACTGGGATGAGTGTACACGTGCAATAGTTGATTACTCCTCAATCAAAAACAAACGAGAATACATACACACAGGCATGGCGTACGCTTATCTAGTGAGTTGTCAGTAATTGTGACTAAATCACTGTAATCTCATTTCGAAGCGTGTACACATGCAGACATATACACAAACCAATTTGACATACACTTTCCTAGCATTTTATGCTTAAGAGATCTAACAACAAGTATAAATGGGGCAGTTTAAACTAATATTTCCACTTGACATATTGATTGTCAACTTATTATGTTGAGCTTTCCATTGAAAAAGATAACCGTATCTGGTAATCGAAAATTTTGGAGAAAAAATCAGGAAGACAGCGGATGCAAACAAATCGGATCGCAAACCGATAATCAGGTAAATGATTTATTCCCTGTCGCGCAGCATGTTTCTTTTAAAACATGTATATTAGTAGTAGCTGCAAAATGTGGTAATCACTATGTTTAGGGCCATTGCAGGAAAATATAAAATGAAAAGATTTGCTTAATAAATTAGGCGAACACCATTTTTAAATTGTACCCGATCAGCGCGTTTGCAAGAGGTATCGTTAAACATAAAAATCTGAAATAATTTATTACACAAGAATAGCAACGTGTATGTGCGTTTCACATACACCGTGCTTGTTCAAACAATGCATTACAGGTAGCGTGTGCTTTGTCTATGATCAGTTCAGATTGCATATTTCACTACCGTCTTGTTGTCTGCCATTGAAATTAGGCTTCGTATTTGAATTTAAACCAAGCTGCCGGAGTTTTGCTTTTACTCGTATGTTTCTGGTTTCTAAATAATTTTATCATTTGACACCCGAAAATACTTGATAATGGTACATTCTTAAAATCATAATTTGTAAAGTAATGAGAAAAACGCTGCATTGACACTAATCAAGCAGAAATACAGCACCGTAAATCACTTATCATATAGTTTCTTCAATAGCATATCCAAATATGCCGTCTATTGATTATGAGCGCATTTGATGAATCGCATTTTCTCGTAAAATAGAAACGCAAGGCAACGCATAGTAAGCAACTACTTTACTCAATGAGTGCTCTAATACATAAACAAAATTCTGTAAAACAATCAAAATTCATGCTTATATTTTCATTCGCATCTGCTAAATTCAAACCTGCAATATCTTGCACTAACTTGCTAGTGTCCTCAAATTTAATATCAGCATCCATATCTGTGAAGTCTAATTATTAAATCGACACTTAATGTTAGGCAAATCGGAATGTGAAATCTGTCTCGTTCAAAACACCCCAACAATTAATCTGGAAGGAGATATACGTGAACAACAGAATTATTAAATTACCTGTTCCAGAACGTCCCTTCTATGCGTGCTTCAATAAAAAATACAAGAGAGTATAAGCAGAAATATATTGTATCTTTTGATCAGTCTTTAATGAAGGTAATGTGATAATTGCAGCAGACCAAAGGAAGATACAACCAGTCGAGGACCGTGACGCTCGAAAACTGAAAATGGCGCACAATTCAAAGTCAAGTATTTAAACAAAGAAAGTTCTGGAAAATAAAAGAAAAAATTCTTTTTAAATAAAATTCGTTACAATCAGCCAAGGTGGTTTAAATTTATCAGTTAATGTTACTTTAATTTTGGCGGAGGATTTATCTTCCTCCACATACACCACCTTCTCAAAAAAGACGGCTAGTAATAGACGTAATCATGATTCTTCGGCTGACGTTGCACTCTTCCAGAACGAGTTGTGCATAATGGCGCCCCTGAAGTCGTCATCGCGCCCGGTACAGTTGACACTGGTTCTTCCGTATCATCTGGTATAGCCAAACAGTTTTCATGCTGTGAACTGGTAGAATAAGATTTTGCTATATTAGACAACGCGTCTTCTGAGTTCTGCATTTCGTTATGTGCCTGTATGGTGGGATTGCACACATCAGATTCGCCCATAGAACGACGGTCATTCAACGCATCTGTTAATTCAGTCATACTCGTCTATCCAGATAAACTGGGGAATGCAACGATCCAACGTAACACAATCCTCAATGCCATTTATCTCTATGATGACATTCTTGTCAGTCATCCTCTTGACCTTGTATGGTCCTTTGTAAAATGGTGTCAGGCAATTCTTCCTATTTTCATTAGTTACATACACATGCGAAGCCGATCTTAGATCAGAGGACACATAGCATTTGGTTTTTGCTTTTCTAGTCTTGGTCGGAGCCAAACGACACATCTTATCTCTAAGTGCTCCTACGAACCAATCTACATGACTAGAAGCCCAATCAAGATTACTTGGAGTTTCCATTAGAAAATCTCCAGGTAATCTTAATGGTTCTCCAAAAACCATATCTGCTATTGAAGTACCTAATTGTGCCCTATATCAGAGGCGCATAGCGAGTAGTACTATAGGAAGATCGTGTACCCAGCTTGTTCCACTAGTACTCCATAATGCAGCTTTCAGTTCACGATGCAGCCTTGCTACCATCCCATTCGCTCGTGGGTTGTACGCGCTAGTATGCAATACAATGGTTCCCATGATATTTATGGATCTTACGAAAAGCTCGGACATAAATTGACTACCGCGATCACTAGTGACCTTTTCCGAAACACCATAACGCGATATCCAATTATGTAGAAACGCGAACAAGACTTCTTGCGCTGTCATGTCTTTTAAAATCGCCACTTCGAATTGACGACTAAATCTATCTAACATAGTTAGCAAGTATTTGTTACCATTAACCTCGGGCATCTCGACAATGTCTATATGTACGTGTCTGAACCGTCCAATTGGTATCCCAATATTTTTTATCTCGATCCTGGTATGTCTCCACACCTTACACGTTTGACACTTGGCACAGGCTCTTACCCATACCCGTATGTCTTTAGACATGTGCGGTCATACGTATCTGTCGTTGATCAATCAAATGATGGCTTTAATAGATGGATGTCCCATATCGTGTAACACTTGTATAATCTTGGTCCGTAACTCCAACGGAACATATGGTCGTGGTTGACTTCTAGACGTTTCGCATAACAACCACTTACCAATTATGAGCTTACGAACATATCCTGACCTTTTGGAAAAAACTAACGTGTATGGATCCGATCCTTGCGCTTCCTCCATTTGACTAACTAAATCATGCATCGAATTATCTAAACTCTTCAATGGACCTTGAAATATCAGCTCGAAATCAGCATCATTCGGTCTGCTAAGTGCATTGGCTACCACATTCTCCTTACCAGCAATATGAGACAGAGTGAAATCGAACTCTGCTAACCGTGTTATTTGAGAATTTACTCTACGAGACTAATTAAGCCTAGCTGTTTTACGAAGTATACTAATCAATGGCTTATAATCGGTCAAAAACTTAAACTTATAACCGTCAAAGTAATGCTCGAAGTGTAGCACTGCGGCATACACTGCTAGAAGTTCTTTGCCAAACGTATCATAACGTTTCTCTCGATCATTAAGCTTACGGCTATAGAACCCAATCGGTCTTATTATGTCCTGATCTCTTTGCTGTAGCACTGCCCCTAATGCAACATCTGAGGCATCTGTGATTAGCTCGAAAGGTTTCTCCCAATCTACAGGTGCTAATGTGGTTATGTCACTTAACATTTCCTTGGCCTTTTGGAATTTTTCTCGGTCTTCTGGACTCAAGTTTATAGGCCAAGACTTCTTGATCGTGCTCTTTTCACGAGTGAGATGGCGTGTTAACGATCCTAGAATTCCGGCTAGACCTGGAATGAATCGACGATAATAGCTGATCATACCCAAGAACCTTCGCAGCTGGCGTACGGTTCGGGGTTCCGTTACGTCCTTAATAGCTTGGATCTTATCTTCCAAAGGTTTAATTCCGTCTTTGGAAAGTATATGACCAAGGTATTTAACTGAAGAGCAACCGATATTACTCTTATTAGGTTTGACCACTAATCCATATTGTTCCAGCCTGGTCAAAACCGTTTCCAAATGCGTACGATGTTCGTCTCGTGAGCGACTAAAAATTATTATGTCGTCTATATATACCCTCGCAAATGGACAATTCTGAAGGATTTCTTCAGCCAAACGCTGGAATGTCTGACTGGCATTTTTCAAACCAAAAGGCATTCGAAGAAATTCGTGCGATCCCCCTCCTGGAAATGTGACTGCGGTGAGTGGTATCGAACCTTCCTCCATGGGTATCTGATAGTACGCTTTCTGGAGATCTAAAGTTGAATAAACCTCATATCCCATTATATCTCGGAGTAAGGTACTCTGGTTATGGAGAGGATAAGAATCACCCTTCGTCACTGAGTGTAATAGACGTAAACCCTCCATTGACCCGGTTCAGGTTTGGGAACAACCACTATTGGGGGAGCAAAATTTGAATTTGAACCTCTACATATCCCCTCTTCGCGCAATTGGTGAAATTCGGACAAAGCATCCTGTTGCTTGTGTTGTCCCAATGGTTGAGCCTTTGGTGAACAAGGCAACGGAGCCACCAATTCTATTTGTTATGCTACTCCTGTCTTCAATCCTATCCTTTAGGCACTGAAAGGTTGAAACACTGCTAGGTGCTGCTCTATTATATCGGCAAAATCATGTGCGACTGTTTAACGAGGTAAAATAACTTTTCTAACTGCCGACGTGTTAGACTCAGTAGGTGTTTGTTATTTCCACCTATGTTGGATGGTCCACGTACATGTATGTCGTCAGTGTTTATTATTAGCGTATCGTCCAGACGAGACTTAATTATGCCTAATTCTGCAGTTAAATTATTCATTTGAGAAGTCAATGCCTGAATCAACGTTTCCAACCCATCAGAAGCCATTTTAAATGTACCACACATGCTTTATTTTTACTCAATTATATATAGAATTTTGCTCGCACAACGAGCATCGATTTAATAAAACAAATTTACACATATTAATTAATTTATGTTCACTTCGGCTCGAAGTCTGCTTTTATCATTGGGCTGACTGCTTCATTCTTATACGGGCGCTTCTGCGAGGAATTTCTGTTGAAATAATGTCTGCCCTAGATAAGACCCTTTGTTCATTATTTGTCTTAAAGGTGGCTATTGCCACATCTTCCCCCCCTCAGGAATCGGCTTTCGCACTCTGCTTAAACGATCCAGTGCAACAGCTCGTGGTCCATCGGGCAGGCTAACAAAAACAGTATTGTGCTCTGAGTCCACCCTCTCCACGCGATACGGCCCATCATTGACAGCCTGCAGTGCCATGGGCTCGACCTTCGCGACCATGACATAGTCGCCGACCTTTAGGCGAGTGCGTGTCGGTTGCCTTGCATAGCCTTGTCGCTGTGTGGCGCAAACATATTCAGTTAACTGTTTTAGTCGCTCCTGAATATCCGCTATGGTGCAGCGCTCATGGGATCCTTGGATTACAGGTTCACCTGGCAGTCTTATGTGTCCTCCATAGACCATGGTCGTTGGAGCGAATCCTGTAGCTGTTGAGACTGTAAAGCGCATGGCCCGCTCGACCAAATGTAATTTGTCTCTCCACGTTCCCGGGCTCTCGTGGCACCAACATCGCAGTACCTCTTTCATCGTCCTATGTGCGCGCTCAGCCGTCGCATTGGTTTGCGGGTGATAAGTGGCTGTGCGGGAATGCTTTATGTCAAGGTCTTTGCACCACTGATTAAATTCTTTCGACTCAAACTGTGCGCCTTGATCGGTAACAATAACTTGTGGTGCACCGAATCGACTGAGCCATCGCTCTTCTAAGCACGTTATAATCTTTTCTGTTGTGATCTTCTTCAGTGGTACAAACTCGACCCATCGGGTAAACTTATCGACCATGGAAAACACATAGGACACGCCGCCGCGAGCTACCGGCAGTGGACCTACCAGGTCGATATGCAGAAACTCGTTCCGTGCAGTGGCATTGAAAGCAATCGGAGTGACTTTTTCTCGTTTTTGTGGTTTACAACGTTGGCATGTAGTGCACTGTTGACAATAGCTACGAATTTCTTTGGACATGCCAGGCCAATACAATCGTGACTGCAATGTCTCAATGAGCCGCCCAGCGCCGGGATGTCCCAACGTTTCATGCCAAAAGGCCATTAATTCTGTTCTTATAGATTCTGGCACAAACCATTGCACTGTTTGTCCTTCTTTCCGCACCAACAGGCCGTTCTGTAGACTCAACGTTTTATATGGTGCAGACACCACTGTGCCGTTTTTTAATTGATTGACTATTTCCTGACATGTAGCATCTCTTCCCTGTTCTTCAGAGACTTTTATAAGCGGCGAAACCCGCACAGCGGAAATTCTGCTGAGCGCATCGGCTGCCGCATTCTCGATTCCTGCTCTATGATGAATTGATATATCGTACTCTTCTAGTTCTTCAATGGCTCGATGTACTCGTTTCTTCTCAATACATAGTGATCTCCAATGCACTAGCGCTTTGTGGTCGGTAAAGACGTCCACGTGTCCCCCGATGACAAAATATCTAAACTTCCGTAGCGCCCATTGTACGGCAAGTAATTCCTTTTCTGTGACGGTATAGTTCTGTTCCGCCTTAGTGAGTGTGCGACTTATATATTGCGCAGGACGTCCGTCAGCTTGTAACACCGCTCCTATCCCAATATCTGACGCGTCTGTAACAATTGACATATTACCTACCGGGAAAGTCAAAATAGTTGCCTCTATTAATTTCTGCTTGCATAGCACAAACGCTTGTTGAGCCTCCTCCGTCCAACGAAATGGTATCTTGGCACTAGTTAACTGAGATAAGGGTTGTTGCGTAACCGCCATCCCTGCGAGGTATGGTCTATAGAAATTCACCATACCAATAAACCGGCGCAATTGTTTTCTAGTAGTAGGCACCGGATAATCCCTGATAGGTTGTACATTCGAATCTAACGGCATGCATCCGTCCGCTGAGACTAAGTGCCCCAAGAACCGCACTTCTTGACCTATCTGAACCTTTTCTGGATTAAAATGTAATCGCCATTCTACAGCTTTGGCCAACATCTTCTGCAGCCTAACACGTAATTCGTGTTCAGTAGTGGCCCATATAATAACATCGTCTACGTAAGCTGTTGTACAAGTTAAGTCAGACACGAACGAGTCCATCATTCTTTGGAACACTTTCGGTGCGTTTTTAAGGCCAAATGGTACCCGGGTGAATTGGAAATGACCTTGGGGTACTTGTACCGCTAACTTCCATCGGTCTTCGGACCGCACGCCTATTTGCCAAAATCCCTGTTTAAGATCAAGCACGGCGAACCATTTGCCTCCCGCTAGCTGTAAGAACAGATCACGCAGAGCCGGCATGGGATACGGGTCCGGTTTAGTTACTGAGTTCAATTGCCTAAAATCAGCCGCCGGTCGGAGCGAACCATCCTTTTTCGTAACATAAACCATCGGAGCACGAAAAACAGATGATGACGGTTCAAGAACGCCGGCTTCTATCATTTCTTGGGTTGCTCGAGTCGCTGCTGCTAATTTCTTTGGAGGAGCACCATATACTTTTGGTGGTTCGTAACCTTCATTTAGTTCTAGCCATAGCTTAAACTGGTCGACCGTCGGCCCTGGACATTCGCTGCAATCAGGCAGTTGGAATATAATGTTATATTGGTTTCGAAGATTCTTCCACCACCCAGGCAGACAACTGGTCTCCTCCTGCATCTTAGGGGTACATATAGACTTTATTGAACTTATTCCCTCAGGCCGCGATAGGCATACACGTTTATTTTGACAGTCTATCGTCTTAACCCATTTTCTAATGAAATCAAGTCCCAATAAGGGCGTTTGCGTATTCGAAACAACAAAAGACATATGATAGACATTTTCATTTATTAACAACTTCGTGTCCCACTCGCCCACAGCCACCATCGATGCGCCCGATGCCTGACATAAACTTGCTCTCGTAGGTTTTACATTGTTCAATGGCCAAGTCAATGGTAATACCGACACATCAGCTCCAGTATCCAATTGCATTATTACTGGCTGTCCGTTGAAGAGTTCTAAAAATTTAACTTTAATGAAAATTCTTACATTTGGCAATGTTTCCCACACTTCCTTTTCTTCAAAGGCCATCTGGTTCGGACCACTTTTTTGTTTGTTCTGCTGGTCTTCATTCGATCTACCCGTCGGAGCCACCAAAGGATTAATATTTGTGCCCTGCTCTCGCCCACCTTTATTTGTGAGATTGTGAACCCTGTTACCCCACTGCACTGGCCGTTCTCGAGGAGCAGTACATGGGTTTTGCTGACGCTTATACGCCGTATTCGTCGGAGCTGGAGTCCTTATATACTGACTTTGCTTCCAGGCCACTGGCTGTTGCCTTCTGTCGCGGAATTGATTATTATGCCGCGAAGAATTCCAGTACGGTATGTCGCTCCTGCCAGATGTTGTAACTGGACCCATGCGTGGAGATGCAGCTGCCACTTTGTTTGTCATTATGGCCGAACTTTGAAGAGCCTGAAGTCTCTCTTCAAGGCCTCCCTGGGCGCTGGATATTTCACCGTATCTGGTAGGATCCAGCAGCATGAACATGATGGCCTCATGTGGTTGCAAGCCGGGTAAAGACTCGGTAAGCTTCGAGAACCACCGCTTGATACGTGCCATGGTATCCATGGGCATCTCACCCATTAATGGTTTCAGGCTGTATAATTCTAAGAACACTTCCTGAGGCCTGGCCCGGAAATGATCCAACACGCGTCTTTTGTACTCTTCATACGTGAGGTCAACCGGCAATTCCAATTGGACTGCTACTGTCCGGTCCACTAATTCCTGGACAGCCACACGCACAATAGGTGCTTCCAATGTAAATTCTTGGGCTCGAACTGATGCTTCAAATTTTTCGAACCACAACTGTGGCCTTTCCACATCTAGTGGTGCCAGCATCGGCTTAAACTCTGATGACGGTCTGAAATAACTCGTCGATTCGGCTGAAAACGCCGGCATATTTCCTCCTGATTCCTCTTCGGCGCGGTCGCCATTGTTATGTCCACCTATGTTGGATGGTCCACGTACATGTATGTCGTCAGTGTTTATTATTAGCGTATCGTCCAGACGAGACTTAATTATGCCTAATTCTGCAGTTAAATTATTCATTTGAGAAGTCAATGCCTGAATCAACGTTTCCAACCCATCAGAAGCCATTTTAAATGTACCACACATGCTTTATTTTTACTCAATTATATATAGAATTTTGCTCGCACAACGAGCATCGATTTAATAAAACAAATTTACACATATTAATTAATTTATGTTCACTTCGGCTCGAAGTCTGCTTTTATCATTGGGCTGACTGCTTCATTCTTATACGGGCGCTTCTGCGAGGAATTTCTGTTGAAATAATGTCTGCCCTAGATAAGACCCTTTGTTCATTATTTGTCTTAAAGGTGGCTATTGCCACAGTGTGATATCCCTTCGCCTTCTCGATAGTCCTAGCTTTTGGGTCTAATGTCAGTTTGAAATGTGTCAAGAAATCCATGCCAATGATATGGTCCTTGACATCGGCTACTAGAAAATTCCATCGGAAGGAAGATTTCTGGCCTAACGTTACCGACATTTCTTTCATCCCCTTTCACTCCTATCGGACTACCGTTAGCGGCCCATAGTTGATAATCAAACGTGAAGCAATCTGCTTCCACCACTTCTGACCTAACTATGCTTGCCTCAGCACCTGTAACGATGAGAAATTATAATCCAATTAACTCATCTTTAATAATGAACTTGTTGCTGGATAATCCAGCAATGTTTTCCAGATCTCCGCTTAGTATAAAATCGGACTCTCTTGCCTTCTGTATCGGTGCTAACTGGTCCCGTCGCCCTTTTATCTTTTGCCTTGAGTATGCCTTTTAAAGGCATATCTGGGAGCCTTTGCAATGGAACCCCCCTTACGGCTCCTACTAGCGGGGGTTTTGTCCTTTTCCCGGTGATGGATTTCTCTCAACCGGTTTTGTGCTTCCTTTCCATCTGGGTCCACCTAATCGCGGGTAAATACAATTCTCACCTTGGCACTTCGCACTGCGTCCGTACTCGCAATGTGCCTTACACCATCCGCGTGGCCCTTCGAAGCGTTGACGCGAGTGACTCCCTCGACGTCTATTATACCTATCCTGACTCTGAAGTTGTGCAATGTCACTACGTAAACTAGCAACTTCTCTACATAAGAAACGCAAGGTTTCTTGTATAGTCAGGTTGTTTTCGGCATCTGCCCTGACTGGCTGCATCGTGACAGAATCTGCTATTACAGCATGTACTTGTGGTTCCTGCTGTTTATACACGCCGTCTAACCCTCTGAGTTTTGTTGGCCAAGCAATGCTCATAGTGTCAAATACTTCCAATGTGGTTCTAAGCCTAATTGGTAGCTCAGCTGTGAAAATGGAGTTGACTACATCTCTGGATATATTCAACCTGGAAGCTTTTGTGCAAAGGCGTTCATAAAATTCGGACGGTAATTGACGCCCCATTTTTTCTAAGCGTAATAGTTCGCACATTTGCGCCGATCTTCCAGGCTGATATCTCTGTTGAATTTCAGCCATTAGTAACTCAAATGCATTGTACGGCTTTTCTTCCACAGTTCTGTCTCTGAAATTTTCCAAAGCATTTCGGAAATTTTCAGGCAATGCCATCCATGCTGCAACAAATTTCTCCATTGGATTTACAATATTATAAGCACTAAATATCATTTGGGCATCTCCGACCCAACTTGAATGTTTTTCAGATTTGTACTGCGGTAGACTTAAAATTCTTGGACTGGCGCGGTCGCCAAATTTTGTAGAGGCTCCTAACCTATTCGTGTCTGAGAACCCCATAGATGCCAGATCGCTTGTAGTCCTAAAATTTACAGTAGAGTCTGATATGCTTATATTTCCATTCGCATCTGCTAAATTCAAATCCGCAATATCCTGCACTAACTTACTAGTGTCCTCAAATTTAATAGCAGTATCCATATCTGTGAAGTTTAATTATTAAATCGACAATTAATGTTAGGCAAATTGGAATGTAAAAGCTGTCTCGCGCAAAACACCCAAACAAATAATCTGGAAGGAGATATACGTGAACAACAGAATTATTAAATTACCTGTTCCAGAACGTCCCTTCTATGTGTGCTTCAATAACAAAATGAAGACAGTATAAGCAGATATATATTGTTATGTTGATCAGTTTTAATAAAGAAAAATGTGATAATTGCAGCAGACCAAAGGAAGATACAACCAGTCGAGGAACGTGACACTCGAAAACTGAAAATGGCGCACAATTCAAAGTCAAGTATTTAAACAAAGAATGTTCTGGAAAATAAAAGAAAAAATTCTTTTTAAATAAAATTCGTTACAATCAGCCATGGTGGTTTAAATTTATCAGTTAATGTTACTTTACATTTGGCGGAGGATTTATCTTCCTCCACATTCCGAAACCCTACAGTTCAATGGATTTATGTGAGTTAACACTCAAAACCTATCATACAGTGGATTATTGTAACAACTTAAAACTTTGATTATGTGTTTTGCTTATTGTGACTACGTTTATACGATTTTTATCTTTGCTTTGTAACATTTTGTTTAATAAAACAATGATTTTGTGCTTCTGCTTTCTCACATCACCATTCGGGAAAGGGTCATGGAATAATCATGAATGCGAATCGTAATAACTGTCACCAGTAATAAGGTAGGAGAGCAATATCGCACTAAATAGACAACTAGCTCGCAAAACCTCTTACATTAACTATAAAACCTCCTACATTGTAACATTATCAGTAATTCCGGATTGGCAGTTTGCGCAGCAATTACAATCATGTATGGCTTTATATTTAAGACGAATCGGGGATAGATTTCGACTTAATAATTTTATATATTCCTCAAAGTTTAAATCCTTTTCAAACATTTGCCATTGGAATCCATGACCTAAAAATAAGTTGAAATTTTATGCATTAGTCACAACGTTTATTGTTGTCATAGTCTAGGTCCGATATTATTCAAAATCATATTTTAGAATCTACATGATGAGAACCTCAAATGCCAAATTATAAATGCCAGAGCGGTTATTTAAAAAAGTTTAATTTCAAGATTTCTTAATCCAAACATTAAAAATTGGTTGTTTGACAGAATTTAACTAAATCTAACTTCATGATGCCGATAATACCTTCTCATGGTTGAATAAAAGTCAAGGATAATTGTGATCAGTAACATATCTTCTTGAGATTTTATTTTCACGTTCTGTATAATTAAATTGAAATGTTATATCATCATGTTAGTCGACAATACATACAATCAATTGCTTCTCATGGTTCTCATTTTTGCATTATGTTAAACAAGAATTATGATTTAAAAGAAACATGTTGCGCGACACTGATTTAAGAATTCTAGATATTCCTCCAGTTTAAATCCTTTTCAAACATTTGCCATTGGAATCCATGACCTAAAATACGTTGAAATTCTATGCGTTAGTCACAACGTTTATTGTTGTCATAGGTCCGACATTATGTCAAAATCGGGTCAGGTGTTTAGAATCTACATGACGCGAACCTCAAATGCCCAAATTATAAATGCCAGAGCGGTTAATTTAACAGAAGTTTAATTTCAAGATTTCTCTTAATCCAAACATTAAGAATTGGTTGTTTGACGAGAATTTAACTAAATCTAACTTCATGATGCCGATAATACCTTCTCATGGTTGAATAAAAGTCAGGATAATTGTGATCGAGTAACATATCTTCTCGAGATTTTATTTTCACGTTCTGTATAAATTAAAGCTGAAATGTTATATCATCATGTTAGTCGACAATACATACAATCAATTGCTTCTCATGGTTCTCATTTTTGCATTATGTTAAACAAGAATTATGATTTAAAAGAAACATGTTGCGCGACACGGAATATAATATTTACCTGATTATCGG
>JAQBSW010005132.1:0-60756 GCA_029291075.1 Eudiplozoon nipponicum | reverse complement strand
AGACAAATACTGAGCAAAAGGCTCCTTATCTGTAGGGCAGACATTATTTCAACAGAAATTCCTCGCAGAAGCGCCCGGATACAGAAGCAAGCAAGGCAGCACAATGAGAAAGCAGACGTTGAGCTCGATGCGCACATATTATTAATTAATGCTGCGGTAAATTTGTTTTACTAAATAGATCGTCGCTGCGCGGGCAAAATTCTATATATAATTGAGTAAAAATAAAGCATTTATGGCACAATTAAATATGTCTTCTGATGGGGTCGAAACGTTGATTCAGGCACTGGCGTCTCAAATGAAGAATTTAACGGACGAGTTAGGCATAATTAAGGCTCGTCTAGACGACACGTTGATAATAAATACCAATGACATTCAAGTTCGTGGAACATCAAACATAGGTGGATCACCGATAATGGCGACCCCGGCGAAGAGGAATCGAGGAATTAATATGCCAGCGTTTTCAGCCGAATCGACGAGTTTATGTCCGACCGTCATCAGAGTTTAAGCCGATGTTAGCACCACCAGATGTGGAAAGGCCTACAGTTGTGGTCTCGAAAAATTTGCGGCACCAGTGCGAGCCCAAGAATTCTACATTGGAAGCACCTATTGTGCGTGTGGCTGTACAGGAATTAGTGGACCGGACGGCAGCTGTCCAATTGGAATTGCCAGTTGACCTCGTCATATGTAAGAATACATAAAGACGCGTATTGGATCATTTCCGGGCCAGGCCTCGGGAAGTGTTCTCAGAATCATAACAGCCTGATCACCATTACAGGGTGAGATGCCCATACGGACACCATGGCACGTATCAAGGCGGGTGGTTCTCGAAGCTTACCGAGTCTTTACCAGTGCTTTGCAACCACATGAGGGCCATCATGTCCATGCTGCTGGATCCTACCAGATACGGAGAAATATCCAGCAGCCCAGGAGGCCTTGAAGAGAGACTTCAGGCTCTTCAAAGCTCGGCCATAATGACAAATAGGATGAGCAGCAGAAGCATCTCCACGCATGGCTACAGTTACAACATCTGAGAGGAGCGACATACCGTATTGGAATTCTTCGCGTCATAATAAGCAGTTCCGCGACAGAAGGCAACAGCCAGTGGCTTGGAAGCAAAGTCAGTATATAAGGACTCCGGCTCCGACGAATACGGCGTATAAGCGGCAACAAAACCCATTTACTGCCCCTAGAGAACGACCAGTGCAGTGGGGTAACAGGGTGCACAATCTCACAAATAATGGTGGGAGAGAGCAGGGCACAAATATTAATCCTTTGGTGGCTCCGACGGGTAGATCGAATGAAGACCAGCAGAACAAACCAAAAAGTGGTCCGAACCAGATGGCCTTGTGAAGAAAAGGAAGTGTGGGAAACACTGCCAAATGTAAGAATTTTCATTAAAGTTAAATTTTTAGAACTCTTCAACGGACAGCCAGTAATAATAGCAATTGGATACTGGAGCTGATGTGTCGGTACTACCATTGACTTGGCCATTGAACAATGTAAAACCTACGGAAGCAAGTTTATGTCAGGCATCGGGCGCATCGATGGTGGCTGTGGGCGAGTGGGACACAAAGTTGTTAATAAATGAAAAGGTCTATCATATGTCTTTTGTTGTTTCGAATACGCAGACGCCCTTATTGGGACTTGATTTCATTAGAAAATGGGTTAAGACGATAGACTGTCAAATAAACGGGTATACCTATCGCGGCCTGAAGGAATAAGATCAATAAAGTCTATAGGTAACCATAAGATTCAAGAGGAGACCAGTTGTCTGCCTGAGTGGTGGAAGAATCTTCAAAACCAATATAACAGTATATTCCAACTGCCTGATTGTAGCGAGCGTCCAGGGCCGACGGTCGACCAGTTTAAGTTATGGTTAGAACTAAATGATGGTTACGAACCACCAAAAGTATATGGTGCCCCTCCCAAGAAATTAGAAGCAGCGACTCGAGCAACCCAAGAAATGATAGAAGCCGGCGTTCTTGAACCGTCAACATCTGTTTTTCGTGCTCCAATGGTTTATGTTACGAAAAAGGATGGTTCGCTCCGACCAGCGGCTGATTTTAGGCAATTGAACTCAGTAACTAAATCGGACCCGTATCCCATGCCGGCTCTGCGTGATCTGTTCTTACAGCTGGCGGGAGGCAAATGGTTTACCGTGCTTGATCTTAAACAGGGATTTTGGCAAATAGGCGTGCGGCCCGAAGACCGATGGAAGTTAGCGGTACAAGTACCCCAAGGTCATTTCCAATTCACCGGGTACCATTTGGCCTTAAAAACGCTCCGAAAGTGTTCCAAAGAATGATGGACTCGTTCGTGTCTGACTTAACGTGTACAACGGCTTACGTAGACGATGTTATTATATGGGCCACTACTGAACACGAATTACGTGTGAGGTTGCAGAAGATGTTGGCCAAAGCTGTAGAATGGCGATTACATTTTAATCCAGAAAAGGTACAGATAGGTCAAGAAGTGCGGTTTTTGGGACACTTAGTCTCAGCGGACGGATGCATGCCATTAGATTCGAATGTACAACCTATCGGGGATTATCCGGTGCCTACTACTAGAAAACAATTGCGCCGGTATATTGGTATGGTGAATTTCTATCGACCATACCTCGCAGGGATGGCGGTTACGCAACAGCCCTTATCTCAGTTAACTAGTGCCAAGATACCATTTCGTTGGACGGAGGAGGCTCAACAAGCGTTTGTACTATGCAAGAAGAAATTAATAGATGCAACTATTTTGACTTTCCCGGTAGGTAATATGTCAATTGTTACAGACGCGTGAGATATTGGTATAGGAGCGGTGTTACAAGCTGACGGACGTCCTGCGCAATATATAAGTCGCACACTCACTAAGGCGGAACAGAACTATACAGTCACATAAAAAGAATTACTTGCCGTACAATGGGCGCTACGGAAGTTTAGATATTTTGTCATAGGGGGACACGTGGACGTCTTTACCGACAACAAAGCGCTAGTGCATTGGAGATCACTAGGTATTGAGAAGAAACGAGTACATCGAGCCATTGAAGGACTAGAAGAGTACGATATATCAATTCATCATAGAGCAGGAATCGAGAATGCGGCGGCCGATGCGCTCAGCAGAATTTCCGCTGTTCAGGTTTCGCCGCTTATAAAGGTCTCTGAAGAACAGGGAAGAGATGCTACATGTCAGGAAATAGTCAATCAGTTAAAAAACGGCACAGTGGTGTTGGCACCATATAAAACGTTGAGTCTACAGAACGGCCTGTTGGTGCGGAAAGAAGGACAAACAGTGCAATGGTTTGTGCCAGAATCTATAAGAACAGAATTAATGGCCTTTTGGCATGAAACGTTGGGACATCCCGGCGCTGGGCGGCTCATTGAGACATTGCAGTCACGATTGTATTGGCCTGGTATGTCCAAAGACATTCGTAGCTATTGTCAACAGTGCACTACATGCCAACGTTGTAAACCACAAAAACGAGAAAAGGTCACTCCGATTGCTTTCAATGCTACTGCACGGAACGAGTTTCTGCATATCGACCTGGTAGGTCCACTGCCAGTAGCTCGCGGTGGCGTGTCCTATGTGTTTTCCATGGTCGATAAGTTTACCCGATGGGTCGAGTTTGTACCACTGAAGAAGATCACAACAGAAAAGATTATAACGTGCTTAGAAGAGCGATGGCTCAGTCGATTCAGTACCCCACAAGTTATTGTCACCGATCAAGGCGCACAGTTTGAGTCGAAAGAATTTAATCAGTGGTGCAAAGACATTGACATAAAGCATTCCCGCACAACCACTTATCACCCGCAAACCAATGCAACAGCTGAGCGCGCACATAGGACGATGAAAGAGGTACTGCGATGTTGGTGCCACGAGAGCCCGGGAACGTGGAGAGACAAATTACATTTGGTTGAGCGGGCCATGCGCTTTACAGTCTCAACAGCGACAGGTTTCGCTCCAACGACCATGGTCTATGGAGGACACATAAGACTGCCAGGTGAACCTGTAATCCAAGGGTCCCATCAGCGCTGCACCATAGCGGATATTCAGGAACGACTAAAACAGTTAAGTGAATATGTAGGCGCAACACAGCGACAAAGCTATGCAAGGCAACCGACACGCACTCGCCTAAAGGTCGGCGATCATGTCATGGTAGCGAGGGTCGAGCCCATGGCACTGCAGGCTGTCAATGATGGGCCGTATCGCGTGGAGAGGGTGGACGCCGAGCACAATACTGTTTTTGTTTGCCTGCCCGATGGACCACGAGCTGTGGCACTGGATCGTTTAAGCAGAGTGCGAAAGCCGATTCCTGAAGGGGGGGAAGATGTGGCAATGGCCACCTTTAAGACAAATAATGAACAAAAAGTCTTATCTAGGGCAAACAGTATTTCAACAGAAATTCCTCGCAGAAGCGTCCGTATAAGAATGAAGCAGTCAGCCCAATGAGAAAAGCAGACTTAGAGCTAAAGTGAACATGAATTAATTAATGTGTAAATTTGTTTTATTAAATCGATGCTCGTTGTGCGAGAAAAATTCTATATATAATTGAGTAAAAATAAAGCATTTGTCGTACATTTAAAATGGCTTCTGATGGGTTGGAAACGCTTTAGGCATTGACTTCTCAAATGAATAATTTAACTGCAGAATTAGGCACAATTAAGGCTCGTCTAGACGATACGCTAATAATAAATACCGAAGACATCCAAGTACGTGGACCATCCAACATAGGTGGTCACAACACATAGGTTCCTGAGTGGCAAGTGGTTGTTATGCGAAACGTCCAGAAATCAAACACGACCATATATTCCGTTGGAGTTACGGGCCATAATTAACCAAGTATTACCCTACATGGGACATCCATCCATTAAAGCCACGATTCGATTAATTAATGACAGAAACGTATTGCCGCATATGTCTAAAGACATACGGGTATGGGTAAGAGCTTCTGCCAAGTGTCAAACGTGTAATGTGTGGAGACACCCCAGAACCGAGTTACAGAATATTTGGATACCAATTGGACGATTCAGACACGTGCATATAGACTTTGTCGAAATGCCTGAGGTTAATGGCCACAAATATATGCTAACTATGGTAGATCGCTTTATTCACTAATTTCAAATAGCGATTTTGAAAGATATGACAGCGCAAGAAGTCTTGATCGCGTTCCTACATAATTGAATATCGCGTTATGGTGTCAATTTATGTCAGAGCATTTAGTTAGATCTCTTAATATCATGGGGGGAACTGTATTGCATACTAGCGCATACATTCCACGAGCGAATGGGATGGTAGAAAGGCTGCATCGTGATTTGAATGCTGCGTTAAGGTGTACTAGTGGAACAAACTGGATACACGATCTTCCTATATTATTACTTGCCATGCGCAACAGATATTGGGCACAATTATGTACTACAATAGATTGGTTTGTAGGAGCACTTAGAGAAAAGATGTGTCATTTGGCTCCGACCAAAACTAGAAAAGCAAAAACCAAGTGCTATGTGTCCTCTGATATAAGAACGGCTTCGCATTTGTATGTAACTAATAAAAATAGGAACAATTGCCTGACACCATTTTACCAAGGACCATAAAAGATCAACAGGATGACTGAGAAAAATGTCATTATAGAGGTAAATGGCATTGAAGATTGTGTTACTTTGGATCGTTGCATTCCCCAGTTTATTTCGATTGATGATAGGACTAAATTACCAGATTATTTGAATTACCATCGCTGTGTAATCCAATCGCGCAGGCACATAATACAAAGCAGCAACGTTCATAAGACGCGTTGTCGAACAGATCAACATCATATTCTACCGAGTTACAAGATCAAAATATTCTGTCAACATAAGGAGAATTAGCAGTGCCAGTGACAACTGTACAGGGCGCGATGTCGACTTCAGGAGCTCCATTACGCACAACTCGCTCAGGAAGAGTACAAAGTCAGCCGAAGAAATATGATTACGTCTATTATTAGCCGTCTTTTTTGAGTAGATGGTGTATATAGAGGAAGATATTTCCTTCGACAAAATTAAAGTGACATTTATTGGTAAGTTTAAAACCACCTTGGCTGATTGAAACGAATTTTATTTAAAAAGAATTTATTCGTTTCTTAATATCAAGTTTGCGAGCTTGATTTTCTAGAACATTCTTTTTTAAAATACTTGACAGTATATATACTTTGAATTGTGCGTCATTTCAGTTTTGATAATCTGTACTTGACTGGCCTGACTTTCCTCAGCAAGCTGAATTTGTTCCTTTTCTCCAATTACGTATATAATTACTCGATTTTCACAACATACAACTGCTATCATTTTGCATCGTGAATCGTACATATTAGGGACGTTCTGGAACAGGTAATTTAATAATTAATAATTAATAATTTTGTACGAACAATTTCCATACCCATCAGCTTATACGTGCTTGAATATAAAGCACAATGCGTTTTTCACCCATATGATGTGCTTTCTTTTACCTTGGTTTATCATTATTAAAATAAATTAATAGATTCTAAAAGCACAGAATAAAGCCAAAATAAAATATATTACCGAAAACTTTATCAATTTCAAGATTGTAATCACTAAATTGATAAATAATGAGATTTTAAAAAATTACAATTTCAGTAGACGAATAAACTCTGAATATTAAACATTTAAAAAAGTCTATCCAATCAAAGTCTAGACAAATCAAATTTCACCAAATATAGACTAAGAGAAAAGCTCACAAATATAGACCAATCACATCGCTTAACAATATAGACAAATTAAATTGCTTAATAATATGGACCAATTAAAGAGTAAAATGGCAAATTGTGTTATATAAGGTGAAGCACAGGTAAGCGAGCTTGTTGTTCACAAAATGGCGCGTACTAAGCAAACTGCTCGTAAAAGCACTGGAGGAAAGGCACCGAGGAAGCAGCTGGCTACTAAGGCTGCACGCAAGAGTGCACCGGCTACGGGAGGCGTCAAAAAGCCACATCGTTACAGACCTGGCACAGTAGCTCTTCGCGAGATACGTCGTTACCAGAAGTCTACGGAGCTGCTCATCAGGAAGCTGCCTTTCCAGCGTCTGGTTCGTGAAATTGCTCAAGACTTCAAGACTGATCTACGCTTCCAGAGCTCTGCCGTTTCGGCTTTGCAGGAAGCTAGCGAAGCTTACCTCGTTGGTCTGTTTGAGGATACGAATTTGTGCGCAATTCACGCCAAGCGTGTTACTATTATGCCGAAAGACATTCAGCTCGCCCGCCGCATACGTGGTGAACGTGCATAGGTTGCTGAGCAGCCGCTTGTGAACGCCGACACGGCCCTCTTAAGGGCCACATGAAATTAACATACCGCTTTTTTGGCAGATACGACTGGTTAGCCGAATGTTATACTCGGGCAGCACGGCCACTTATGCGTGTTAGGTGAGAATGTGTCAAAACCGATCGGTTGAATTATGTATTATAGAATTGTACTCCGATTATGTATATTCGGAGTACCTTGGGATTGGTGTCACCCAGCTAGGTTTCGCTGACACGATCGGTGTTACTTACATCTGCGCATCCGGTTAAGAAATTGCAGCACCTTGTGTTTTAACTGCGTCTTATTAATAAGCGCATCTACTGACCGATCTTGAAGAAAATATGTAAACCACAAGTACTGCTCGATTTGTTACATCTGCAATTAACCTATCTTTCAGTATAACCATATTAACCACACGATTAAATTTTGTATTTCGAAATCACGGACCAGTAAAACTTTAGTAGCCACTGCTAGTTGGTCTGTTTAATATACTGGTTTTGGTTCATATTCTTGGAATATCCGGCGTGATACAGATCAAACAATCCTAATTTCCCTCGCTAGCGGAATTGCATACTTGTCGGTTTAGTTGAAACTAGCCGCCGGTAGGAGCGAACCACCTATTCGAGCTGGCACGTGGTGAAAGTGCATAGGTTGCTAAGCAGCCGCTTTTGGACGCCTTTTCATCTGGGTCAATTCGGTCTGTTTTATTTCAAACAGGGCGTCAACTTCTGCGACTAAGTTCTGCGTGTGCAATTTAAAGAACTTTAGTCTATACATGGAGGTCTTATACTGCTTAGAACCATGCCTTTTCAAAGTAGTTGCATTATTCTCATACACGAACATCGGGCGTGTCAATCTTGATTTTTTAACAATTAATTATTGCGCGGTGGTAACAAATCTTTAAATCAAGTTTGCGAACTTGAAGTAAACACCAATCCCATTGTTTTTAACCAGTCGTTGAACAACATAAGACTACCACAGACTTCATTCCTCTGTGGCTACGTTTAAATCAAATTTCATATCCTTATCTAAAATAAATTAGGGTGCATTCTCTGAAATTGATCTTTCTTTACGAATAACTATCAACCACACTTATGTAAATAGTAAACTTGAGTAAGTTTGCTGTCCGATTAACACGGCATGTTCGTCTGTGAAATTTAATTTGGATTACAAGGTTTCGCTTTTTGTTCAAATTCCTAGAATTTCTGGTGTAATACTTAGACTTTTTATCGATTACCATGTTTGCAAATGTCTACCTGCAGCGCCAACGTCCATCGGCCTTGTGGCAATGGCCACAGCCAGTAATAATGCAATTGGATACTGGAGCTGATGTGTCGGTACTACCATTGACTTGGCCATTGAACAATGTAAAACCTACGAAAGCAAGTTTATGTCAGGCATCAAGCGCATCGATGGTGGCTGTGGGCGAGTGGGACACGAAGTTGTTAATAAATGAAAATGTCTATCATATGTCTTTTTTTGTTTCAAATACGCAAACGCCATTATTGGGACTTGATTTCATTAGAAAATGGGTTAAGACGATAGACTGTCAAAATAAACGTGTATGCCTATCGCGGCCTGAGGGAATAAGTTCAATAAAGTCTATATGTACCCATAAATTGCAGGAGGAGACCAGTTGTCTGCCTGGGTGGTGGAAGAATCTTCAAACCCGATATAACATTATATTCCAACTGCCTGATTGTAGCGAGCGTCCAGGGCCGACGGTCGAACAGTTTAAGCTATGGCTAGAACTAAATGACGGTTACGAACCACCAAATGTATATGGTGCTCCTCCAAAGAAATTAGCAGCAGCGACTCGTGTAACCCAAGAAATGATAGAATCCTGCGTTCTTGAACCGTCAACATCTGTTTTCGTGCTCCGATGGTTTATGTTACGAAAAAGGATGGTTCGCTCCGACCAGAGGCTGATCTTAGGCAATTGAACTCAGTAACTAAACCAGACCCGTATCCCATGCCGGCTCTGCGTGATCTGTTCTTACAGCTAGCGGGAGGCAAATGGTTTGCCGTGCTTGATCTTAAACAGGGATTTTGGCAAATAGACGTGCGGCCCGAAGACCGATGGAAGTTAGCGGTACAAGTACCCCAAGGTCATTTCCAATTCACCCCGGTACCATTTGGCCTTAAAAACGCACCGAAAGTGTTCCAAAGAATGATGGACTCGTTCGTATCTGACTTAGCTTGTACAACAGCTTACGTAGACGATGTTATTATATGGGCCACTACTGAACACGAATTACGTGTGAGGCTGCAGAAGATATTGGCCAAAGCTGTAGAATGGCGATTACATTTTAATCCAGAAAAGGTACAGATAGGTCAAGAAGTGCGGTTCTTGGGGCACTTAGTCTCAGCGGACGGATGCATGCCGTTAGATTCGAATGTACAACCTATCAGGGATTATCCCGTGCCTACTACTAGAAAACAATTGCGCCGGTTTATTGGTATGGTGAATTTCTATAGACCATACCTCACAGGGATGGCGGTTACACAACAGCCCTTATCTCAGTTAACTAGTGCCAAGATACCATTTCGTTGGACGGAGGAGGCTCAACAAGCGTTTGTACTATGCAAGCAGAAATTAATAGATGCAACTATTTTGACTTTCCCGGTAGGTAATATGTCAATTGTTACAGACGCGTCAGATATTGGTATAGGAGCGGTGTTACAAGCTGACGGACGTCCTGCGCAATATATAAGTCGCACACTCACTAAGGCGGAACAGAACTATACAGTCACAGAAAAAGAATTACTTGCCGTACAATGGGCGCTGCGGAAGTTTAGATATTTTGTCCTCGGGGGACACGTGGACGTCTTTACTGACCACAAAGCGCTAGTGCATTGGAGATCACTATGTATTGAGAAGAAACGTGTACATCGAGCCATTGAAGAACTGGAAGAGTACGATATATCAATTCATCATAGAGCAGGAATCGAGAATGCGGCGGCCGATGCGCTCAGCAGAATTTCCGCTGTGTGGGTTTCACCGCTTATAAAAGTCTCTGAAGAACAGGGTAGAGATGCTACATGTCAGGAAATAGTTAATCAATTAAAAAACGGCACCGGGGTATCTGCACCATATAAAACATTGAGTCTACAGAACGGCCTGTTGGTGCGGAAAGAAGGACAAACAGTGCAATGGTTTGTGCCAGAATCTATAAGAACAGAATTAATGGCCTTTTGGCATGAAACGTTAGGACATCCCGGCGCTGGGCGGCTCATTGAGACATTGCAGTCACGATTGTATTGGCCTGGCATGTCCAAAGAAATTCGTAGCTATTGTCAACAGTGCTCTACATGCCAACGTTGTAAACCACAAAAACGAGAAAAAGTCACGCCGATTGCTTTCAATGCCACGGCACGGAACGAGTTTCTGCATGTCAACCTGGTAGGTCCACTGCCGGTAGCTCGCGGCGGCGTGTCCTATGTGTTTTCCATGGTCGATAAGTTTACCCGATGGGTCGAGTTTTTACCACTGAAGAAGATCACAACAGAAAAGATTATAACGTGCTTAGAAGAGCGATGGCTCAGTCGATTCGGTGCACCACAAGTTATAGTTACCGATCAAGGCGCACAGTTTGAGTCGAAAGAATTTAATCAGTGGTGCAAAGACCTTGACATAAAGCATTCCCGCACAGCCACTTATCACCCGCAAACCAATGCGACAGCTGAGCGCGCACATAGGACGATGAAAGAGGTACTGCGATGCTGGTGCCACGAGAGCCCGGGAACGTGGAGAGACAAATTACATTTGGTCGAGCGGGCCATGCGCTTTACTGTCTCAACAGCTACAGGATTCGCTCCAACGACCATGGTCTATGGAGGACACATAAGACTGCCAGGTGAACCGGTAATCCAAGGATCCCATGAGCGCTGCACCATAGCGGATATTCAGGAACGACTAAAACAGTTAACTGAATATGTAGGCGCCACACAGCGACAAGGCTATGCAAGGCAACCGACACGCACTCGCCTAAAGGTCGGCGACTATGTAATGGTAGCGAAGGTCGAGCCCATGGCACTGCAGGCTGTTAATGATGGGCCGTATCGCGTGGAGAGGGTGGACGCAGAGCACAATACTGTTTTTGTTAGCCTGCCCGATGGACCACGAGCTGTGGCACTGGATCGTTTAAGCAGAGTGCGAAAGCCGATTCCTGAGGGGGGGGAAGATGTGGCAATGGCCACCTTTAAGACAAATAATGAACAAAAGGTCTTATCTAGGGCAGACAGTATTTCAACAGAAATTCCTCGCAGAAGCGTCCGTATAAGAATGAAGCAGTCAGCCCAATGAGAAAAGCAGACTTAGAGCTGAAGTGAACATAAATTAATTAATGTGTAAATTTGTTTTATTAAATCGATGCTCGTTGTGCGAGAAAAATTCTATATATAATTGAGTAAAAATAAAGCATTTGTCGTACATTTAAAATGGCTTCTGATGGGTTGGAAACGTTGATTCAGGCATTGACTTCTCAAATGAACAATTTAACTGCAGAATTAGGCATAATTAAGGCTCGTCTAGACGATACGCTAATAATAAATACCGAAGACATCCAAGTACGTGGACCATCCAACATAGGTGGACACAACATTTATAAAAATTAGACTGTATAAAAAATTTCACATTATTCCGTCGCTAAATACAATTATTAAAGGCGCTATTTGTTTATCATAACTTTAAGATAGGAACAAAACAGTCACGCCAACCGGCTTTTAGCACCGACTACCACTGATTAGTCGCCAATTAGCACAAAATACCTGTGTACATGGGATATAATCTTTCGTTGATGCTGACTTTGGCATACCTTTCTGGTCCTTTTTGTGCGAGTTTATTACTAGGCACGTAAAATCTAATACAAACTTGCATATACTTTAGTTCTCCAGAAGAAAGCATATATGACTGTCCTTGCAATTTCGGAGACGCATCAGTTAAATTGAGGTCATTTCAGCATGTTAAACTGGTTATTTACTGTAAATACTAATATACTACTCAGCGGGAAAATAGTTTATTTACTTTATTACAATATTTTGTATGAAAACAAATTGAAAAACACAACATTTGGCTTCAGTGCGTTTAAAAGACCGGATAATTTGCAAATAATGTGGAAATTTTAAAATTATATTTAGAATGCAAACATTTATTGTTTTTTGATTTTACATTGGTCAATAAACCTGTGCAGCGTAATCGCTTGTTAACGATGTTGAAGCCTTGTATTTTTGTACGGGTAGGTGAACATTTCACCTCCCGGGTCTCTGTGTACATAAACTGTTCTACGATTCACGTGCTTACGTGCGGGTGCAATCGAGCTCTTAGACGTAAATGAAATTACTCCTAATCAGTGAATTTGGAATTTCCTCTTATATACTCATGGATGATTGCGTTGTTACTATCGTTTGTGTAAATGTGTTTGTTTAATTGACGGCAAACACACTGATTGAACTTGTGCATATGACAGCTCCCATAAGTATATAACTTTTGGTAGAATAAACTAGTGCAAAATAAATTCTATTCGCTATGAAAAGAATTTCTGTCAATGGAAATGTTACATTTTCACACACGTGTCTTTGTCATTATTTGTTTTCTTCAAAGAGACCCAGCAAAACACTGGTGTTTGACATTAATATTTTTTTACGCGGCGGAAGAAATTAATGATCAGGCCATCAAGAAACGATGTGATGCTTCTTCGTTGAGTAGAGAAAGAGGTAAAATCAAGGTGGTTGTTAGTAATATATGTATACAAACCACTAACGCAAATAACCATCAGCTACAAATCGGCGTAAAATATCTCCTTTGAACATAACAGGAGGAGAATTCTGACTTTTTAATTGTGTACTTGGCTCAATGGTTAGACTCATAGACTCTGAAACGGCTGTGCCCGGTTTCCAGCCCTGCCAGCGAAAATATTCTGTAGAGTAATTCAAGTGTTTCCGATAAGGACGTCTCTTTAATTATATTTAGCTGGATAATTAGCAGTTAAAGAAGCACACATTGGAAATACACCACGATCTACATTAAAGCGAGGTTGCGATCTGGATATGAACATCAGTCCAATTATACACATGCATTATTCAATATAAACTAGGTATTGTCAAATGTAGCAAAGGCGCTTCATCGAGTAGACCGGTTTCATCCTTTTGGTTACTTTTCACGTACTGTTCTGATTTTGCCGCGGACGGGACACGAATCTTAGCACTATGGCTTGGCGTCTATTTTTCTCGATTTTTAACCAAAATTTTAATTTGCTGTAGGCGAAATGCAGTCCTGAAAATGTTCCGTGGAAAAAAATAATTAAGAACGACCACATTTTCTTTAAAATGAGGATCAGTTAATTATGCAAAAAGGTGTTTCTCGACAATTTACTTGTATTAACAATATTTTGGTAGGAATTGTGTATTCAACTTTGTGAAGCAATGCAAAGAATGTAAGCAAGTTAAAGAATAAATTGCATGGAAAATGGTGAATATTTCGTTTGCGCAACTTTGTCTAAAAAATATTGTAACTCATAATTGTTTATATTTAAAATAGCATATCCATTGAATGCTTATAGTATATTTATTAAACTTGATCTTGTTACAAGCGCAATGGAAATATTTGTCTGTGATGATGAGAGACATAAATTGACACTAATTAGAGATAAAAGAATAGCAATATTCCTGTTAATCAAGGTAGCACACTTGATATACACACCTGACCCATTAAGTACACATTTTTTAGTATAAACTAAGTATTTTATAGTGTAGAAAAGGCAATTCATCCGGAAGATCGGTTTAATCCTTATTGTGAACTCGTCATGTATTGTCCAAAATTTGCCGCGCATAGAACTCAAACCTGGCCAGTACTGGAAGAGTTCTCATTAAGGACGAAACCGGTCTACTGGATGAATTGCCTTTTCTACACTATACCATTTTTGGTTTATACTGACAAATGTAAGTAAAATGATGGTCAGGTGTTTATATCGAGTTCGCTAACTTGATTATATAAAATGTAATCACCGCCCGCACAACCTATGTTCGTTTCATTCAGGTTAATATGTGTGTTCCGCTTCAAAGATTTCACATATATTGAAGTTCACTGTTAGTCCACATAACAGAGAAGTGAGAAAATTGTTGGATTATTTTTCTATTTATAAGACTCTCGTAAACAATACTAGTTCGAAAGAAGCTACCAATCTTGGTAATCTGATAACTTTGGATTAGACATAGACTTACTAATATTGACAGGCCAAGATTACAAATATAAGCCTAACTTTATATATTTTACCAGTTAAACAATGAAATGTTATACGGTGAAATTGCATTAATCCAGAAGATCTGTTTAGTCCTTATTGTGAAGTCGTCCTGTATTGTCCAAAATTTCCCGCGAATAGAACTCAAATCTGAGCACGTCTGCTTCCGAGTCTGTTGCTTTAGCCTCTGAACCACACAATTCCACACAACACGTAGTTTTAATTCGTGTACTATCTTACGTTTCTGGTTTGGTTTTTCCTTCAGATGGAGCATAAAAGGCATACCTTTAGAGCTAAAATACCAATTAGTCATCCCCAATTGTATACCATACACCGCACCATCTAGTGAAACGGTATTCAATTGAAGATTTAAATAATTAAGCGATCATTGGCTGTGAGGACGACGAGGAAGATTATTTAAATCAGTTTTGCGAGCTTCATTTAATTTTTATTATCCCCACCAGCAATCTTTCTATACCTGACATAACGAAAGAAGTTTCACTGCAATCTGCTTTCATTCTCTTTTAAGCCACATATTTTAAGTCCTCCTGCTAATTGCTCTGTATCCTCAATACTATCGTTGTTGACCATAATGTTAAAATATGATATATTGCAATTTATTTGTTGAGACAATAAGTGTGCGCTCCGTCTCACTGAATACCACAGATGATAAAACGAAGATTTGGAGACCTTGAAAACAAATATCCATGTCAATTACCTGAAGCAAAATTTGAGATCTTTCCCGAAAAGTAAATTAAGGATAATAATTACGTTGCAAACTTCAATAATTTATTAGCAATTGTCTCAAGCCAGAACCACGCAGCAAAGCGTAACACGCACCTCAAAATCTCAACAAGACTCCCTTATGAAAATCACCAAAGACGAGTCAAAATCTTCAACAATATGCACAAACGAGAATTCCAAAGAGTAAAATATTTTTAAAAACAATCAAAGATTTGTTTTATGAAACCAGTGATAACATCAAATGTCCAAAAATAATAAATGATTTATTTTGATATGAGGATTTAATTAATCTCGAACAAATAAATTGACCTCCATACCACCAACTCTTCGGAATCTATAACTAAATGCACTGCGTCACCCAACTGCACACAATACACAATTGCCAATCATAAATTAACTTATGATTTTTTATTATAATCTAATTCAGGTGCGCAATTATTTGATTGTTTCCTTATTTTACACTCTCACCATGATTACATTTTCTATTTCTTGTCCTATTTATTTAAATATATAGAGATGTTGGAGATTTTGGATCGCCCAGAAGCCAAAAGCGCTAAAAATTAATTAGTCAAATTTTCTATTAAATTACCGAGCCAATGTGTATTTTGTGCTGAATTTTACAGAACCCACGCTAAGAGCGTATAAGATATTTAGTTGTTTTCCTGCTTGAACTTTAGACTATAGGTTTATTTTCTTCGGAATTTTATCTTATTAACTCCTGTATGATCATAGTCATTCACATTGCTAGAATAAAGATGGAGATGAAGTGTTTTGTAGCGACTATTATGGTGCTTCTTTTATGTGACATATTTTCCTGTATACAAAATTTAGTTCTGTGCTTTTATATGAAATGATTGTTTATTTAAAAGAATTATTGAATATTTATAAAAATTAGACTGTATAAAAAATTTCACATTATTCCGTCGCTAAATACAATTATTAAAGGCGCTATTTGTTTATCATAACTTTAAGATAGGAACAAAACAGTCACGCCAACCGGCTTTTAGCACCGACTACCACTGATTAGTCGCCAATTAGCACAAAATACCTGTGTACATGGGATATAATCTTTCGTTGATGCTGACTTTGGCATACCTTTCTGGTCCTTTTTGTGCGAGTTTATTACTAGGCACGTAAAATCTAATACAAACTTGCATATACATTAGTTCTCCAGAAGAAAGCATATATGACTGTCCTTGCAATTTCGGAGACGCATCAGTTAAATTGAGGTCATTTCAGCATGTTAAACTGGTTATTTACTGTAAATACTAATATACTACTCAGCGGGAAAATAGTTTATTTACTTTATTACAATATTTTGTATGAAAACAAATTGAAAAACACAACATTTGGCTTCAGTGCGTTTAAAAGACCGGATAATTTGCAAATAATGTGGAAATTTTAAAATTATATTTAGAATGCAAACATTTATTGTTTTTTGATTTTACATTGGTCAATAAACCTGTGCAGCGTAATCGCTTGTTAACGATGTTGAAGCCTTGTATTTTTGTACGGGTAGGTGAACATTTCACCTCCCGGGTCTCTGTGTACATAAACTGTTCTACGATTCACGTGCTTACGTGCGGGTGCAATCGAGCTCTTAGACGTAAATGAAATTACTCCTAATCAGTGAATTTGGAATTTCCTCTTATATACTCATGGATGATTGCGTTGTTACTATCGTTTGTGTAAATGTGTTTGTTTAATTGACGGCAAACACACTGATTGAACTTGTGCATATGACAGCTCCCATAAGTATATAACTTTTGGTAGAATAAACTAGTGCAAAATAAATTCTATTCGCTATGAAAAGAATTTCTGTCAATGGAAATGTTACATTTTCACACACGTGTCTTTGTCATTATTTGTTTTCTTCAAAGAGACCCAGCAAAACACTGGTGTTTGACATTAATATTTTTTTACGCGGCGGAAGAAATTAATGATCAGGCCATCAAGAAACGATGTGATGCTTCTTCGTTGAGTAGAGAAAGAGGTAAAATCAAGGTGGTTGTTAGTAATATATGTATACAAACCACTAACGCAAATAACCATCAGCTACAAATCGGCGTAAAATATCTCCTTTGAACATAACAGGAGGAGAATTCTGACTTTTTAATTGTGTACTTGGCTCAATGGTTAGACTCATAGACTCTGAAACGGCTGTGCCCGGTTTCCAGCCCTGCCAGCGAAAATATTCTGTAGAGTAATTCAAGTGTTTCCGATAAGGACGTCTCTTTAATTATATTTAGCTGGATAATTAGCAGTTAAAGAAGCACACATTGGAAATACACCACGATCTACATTAAAGCGAGGTTGCGATCTGGATATGAACATCAGTCCAATTATACACATGCATTATTCAATATAAACTAGGTATTGTCAAATGTAGCAAAGGCGCTTCATCGAGTAGACCGGTTTCATCCTTTTGGTTACTTTTCACGTACTGTTCTGATTTTGCCGCGGACGGGACACGAATCTTAGCACTATGGCTTGGCGTCTATTTTTCTCGATTTTTAACCAAAATTTTAATTTGCTGTAGGCGAAATGCAGTCCTGAAAATGTTCCGTGGAAAAAAATAATTAAGAACGACCACATTTTCTTTAAAATGAGGATCAGTTAATTATGCAAAAAGGTGTTTCTCGACAATTTACTTGTATTAACAATATTTTGGTAGGAATTGTGTATTCAACTTTGTGAAGCAATGCAAAGAATGTAAGCAAGTTAAAGAATAAATTGCATGGAAAATGGTGAATATTTCGTTTGCGCAACTTTGTCTAAAAAATATTGTAACTCATAATTGTTTATATTTAAAATAGCATATCCATTGAATGCTTATAGTATATTTATTAAACTTGATCTTGTTACAAGCGCAATGGAAATATTTGTCTGTGATGATGAGAGACATAAATTGACACTAATTAGAGATAAAAGAATAGCAATATTCCTGTTAATCAAGGTAGCACACTTGATATACACACCTGACCCATTAAGTACACATTTTTTAGTATAAACTAAGTATTTTATAGTGTAGAAAAGGCAATTCATCCGGAAGATCGGTTTAATCCTTATTGTGAACTCGTCATGTATTGTCCAAAATTTGCCGCGCATAGAACTCAAACCTGGCCAGTACTGGAAGGGTTCTCATTAAGGACGAAACCGGTCTACTGGATGAATTGCCTTTTCTACACTATACCATTTTTGGTTTATACTGACAAATGTAAGTAAAATGATGGTCAGGTGTTTATATCGAGTTCGCTAACTTGATTATATAAAATGTAATCACCGCCCGCACAACCTATGTTCGTTTCATTCAGGTTAATATGTGTGTTCCGCTTCAAAGATTTCACATATATTGAAGTTCACTGTTAGTCCACATAACAGAGAAGTGAGAAAATTGTTGGATTATTTTTCTATTTATAAGACTCTCGTAAACAATACTAGTTCGAAAGAAGCTACCAATCTTGGTAATCTGATAACTTTGGATTAGACATAGACTTACTAATATTGACAGGCCAAGATTACAAATATAAGCCTAACTTTATATATTTTACCAGTTAAACAATGAAATGTTATACGGTGAAATTGCATTAATCCAGAAGATCTGTTTAGTCCTTATTGTGAAGTCGTCCTGTATTGTCCAAAATTTCCCGCGAATAGAACTCAAATCTGAGCACGTCTGCTTCCGAGTCTGTTGCTTTAGCCTCTGAACCACACAATTCCACACAACACGTAGTTTTAATTCGTGTACTATCTTACGTTTCTGGTTTGGTTTTTCCTTCAGATGGAGCATAAAAGGCATACCTTTAGAGCTAAAATACCAATTAGTCATCCCCAATTGTATACCATACACCGCACCATCTAGTGAAACGGTATTCAATTGAAGATTTAAATAATTAAGCGATCATTGGCTGTGAGGACGACGAGGAAGATTATTTAAATCAGTTTTGCGAGCTTCATTTAATTTTTATTATCCCCACCAGCAATCTTTCTATACCTGACATAACGAAAGAAGTTTCACTGCAATCTGCTTTCATTCTCTTTTAAGCCACATATTTTAAGTCCTCCTGCTAATTGCTCTGTATCCTCAATACTATCGTTGTTGACCATAATGTTAAAATATGATATATTGCAATTTATTTGTTGAGACAATAAGTGTGCGCTCCGTCTCACTGAATACCACAGATGATAAAACGAAGATTTGGAGACCTTGAAAACAAATATCCATGTCAATTACCTGAAGCAAAATTTGAGATCTTTCCCGAAAAGTAAATTAAGGATAATAATTACGTTGCAAACTTCAATAATTTATTAGCAATTGTCTCAAGCCAGAACCACGCAGCAAAGCGTAACACGCACCTCAAAATCTCAACAAGACTCCCTTATGAAAATCACCAAAGACGAGTCAAAATCTTCAACAATATGCACAAACGAGAATTCCAAAGAGTAAAATATTTTTAAAAACAATCAAAGATTTGTTTTATGAAACCAGTGATAACATCAAATGTCCAAAAATAATAAATGATTTATTTTGATATGAGGATTTAATTAATCTCGAACAAATAAATTGACCTCCATACCACCAACTCTTCGGAATCTATAACTAAATGCACTGCGTCACCCAACTGCACACAATACACAATTGCCAATCATAAATTAACTTATGATTTTTTATTATAATCTAATTCAGGTGCGCAATTATTTGATTGTTTCCTTATTTTACACTCTCACCATGATTACATTTTCTATTTCTTGTCCTATTTATTTAAATATATAGAGATGTTGGAGATTTTGGATCGCCCAGAAGCCAAAAGCGCTAAAAATTAATTAGTCAAATTTTCTATTAAATTACCGAGCCAATGTGTATTTTGTGCTGAATTTTACAGAACCCACGCTAAGAGCGTATAAGATATTTAGTTGTTTTCCTGCTTGAACTTTAGACTATAGGTTTATTTTCTTCGGAATTTTATCTTATTAACTCCTGTATGATCATAGTCATTCACATTGCTAGAATAAAGATGGAGATGAAGTGTTTTGTAGCGACTATTATGGTGCTTCTTTTATGTGACATATTTTCCTGTATACAAAATTTAGTTCTGTGCTTTTATATGAAATGATTGTTTATTTAAAAGAATTATTGAATATTTATAAAAATTAGACTGTATAAAAAATTTCACATTATTCCGTCGCTAAATACAATTATTAAAGGCGCTATTTGTTTATCATAACTTTAAGATAGGAACAAAACAGTCACGCCAACCGGCTTTTAGCACCGACTACCACTGATTAGTCGCCAATTAGCACAAAATACCTGTGTACATGGGATGTAATCTTTCGTTGATGCTGACTTTGGCATACCTTTCTGGTCCTTTTTGTGCGAGTTTATTACTAGGCACGTAAAATCTAATACAAACTTGCATATACATTAGTTCTCCAGAAGAAAGCATATATGACTGTCCTTGCAATTTCGGAGACGCATCAGTTAAATTGAGGTCATTTCAGCATGTTAAACTGGTTATTTACTGTAAATACTAATATACTACTCAGCGGGAAAATAGTTTATTTACTTTATTACAATATTTTGTATGAAAACAAATTGAAAAACACAACATTTGGCTTCAGTGCGTTTAAAAGACCGGATAATTTGCAAATAATGTGGAAATTTTAAAATTATATTTAGAATGCAAACATTTATTGTTTTTTGATTTTACATTGGTCAATAAACCTGTGCAGCGTAATCGCTTGTTAACGATGTTGAAGCCTTGTATTTTTGTACGGGTAGGTGAACATTTCACCTCCCGGGTCTCTGTGTACATAAACTGTTCTACGATTCACGTGCTTACGTGCGGGTGCAATCGAGCTCTTAGACGTAAATGAAATTACTCCTAATCAGTGAATTTGGAATTTCCTCTTATATACTCATGGATGATTGCGTTGTTACTATCGTTTGTGTAAATGTGTTTGTTTAATTGACGGCAAACACACTGATTGAACTTGTGCATATGACAGCTCCCATAAGTATATAACTTTTGGTAGAATAAACTAGTGCAAAATAAATTCTATTCGCTATGAAAAGAATTTCTGTCAATGGAAATGTTACATTTTCACACACGTGTCTTTGTCATTATTTGTTTTCTTCAAAGAGACCCAGCAAAACACTGGTGTTTGACATTAATATTTTTTTACGCGGCGGAAGAAATTAATGATCAGGCCATCAAGAAACGATGTGATGCTTCTTCGTTGAGTAGAGAAAGAGGTAAAATCAAGGTGGTTGTTAGTAATATATGTATACAAACCACTAACGCAAATAACCATCAGCTACAAATCGGCGTAAAATATCTCCTTTGAACATAACAGGAGGAGAATTCTGACTTTTTAATTGTGTACTTGGCTCAATGGTTAGACTCATAGACTCTGAAACGGCTGTGCCCGGTTTCCAGCCCTGCCAGCGAAAATATTCTGTAGAGTAATTCAAGTGTTTCCGATAAGGACGTCTCTTTAATTATATTTAGCTGGATAATTAGCAGTTAAAGAAGCACACATTGGAAATACACCACGATCTACATTAAAGCGAGGTTGCGATCTGGATATGAACATCAGTCCAATTATACACATGCATTATTCAATATAAACTAGGTATTGTCAAATGTAGCAAAGGCGCTTCATCGAGTAGACCGGTTTCATCCTTTTGGTTACTTTTCACGTACTGTTCTGATTTTGCCGCGGACGGGACACGAATCTTAGCACTATGGCTTGGCGTCTATTTTTCTCGATTTTTAACCAAAATTTTAATTTGCTGTAGGCGAAATGCAGTCCTGAAAATGTTCCGTGGAAAAAAATAATTAAGAACGACCACATTTTCTTTAAAATGAGGATCAGTTAATTATGCAAAAAGGTGTTTCTCGACAATTTACTTGTATTAACAATATTTTGGTAGGAATTGTGTATTCAACTTTGTGAAGCAATGCAAAGAATGTAAGCAAGTTAAAGAATAAATTGCATGGAAAATGGTGAATATTTCGTTTGCGCAACTTTGTCTAAAAAATATTGTAACTCATAATTGTTTATATTTAAAATAGCATATCCATTGAATGCTTATAGTATATTTATTAAACTTGATCTTGTTACAAGCGCAATGGAAATATTTGTCTGTGATGATGAGAGACATAAATTGACACTAATTAGAGATAAAAGAATAGCAATATTCCTGTTAATCAAGGTAGCACACTTGATATACACACCTGACCCATTAAGTACACATTTTTTAGTATAAACTAAGTATTTTATAGTGTAGAAAAGGCAATTCATCCGGAAGATCGGTTTAATCCTTATTGTGAACTCGTCATGTATTGTCCAAAATTTGCCGCGCATAGAACTCAAACCTGGCCAGTACTGGAAGGGTTCTCATTAAGGACGAAACCGGTCTACTGGATGAATTGCCTTTTCTACACTATACCATTTTTGGTTTATACTGACAAATGTAAGTAAAATGATGGTCAGGTGTTTATATCGAGTTCGCTAACTTGATTATATAAAATGTAATCACCGCCCGCACAACCTATGTTCGTTTCATTCAGGTTAATATGTGTGTTCCGCTTCAAAGATTTCACATATATTGAAGTTCACTGTTAGTCCACATAACAGAGAAGTGAGAAAATTGTTGGATTATTTTTCTATTTATAAGACTCTCGTAAACAATACTAGTTCGAAAGAAGCTACCAATCTTGGTAATCTGATAACTTTGGATTAGACATAGACTTACTAATATTGACAGGCCAAGATTACAAATATAAGCCTAACTTTATATATTTTACCAGTTAAACAATGAAATGTTATACGGTGAAATTGCATTAATCCAGAAGATCTGTTTAGTCCTTATTGTGAAGTCGTCCTGTATTGTCCAAAATTTCCCGCGAATAGAACTCAAATCTGAGCACGTCTGCTTCCGAGTCTGTTGCTTTAGCCTCTGAACCACACAATTCCACACAACACGTAGTTTTAATTCGTGTACTATCTTACGTTTCTGGTTTGGTTTTTCCTTCAGATGGAGCATAAAAGGCATACCTTTAGAGCTAAAATACCAATTAGTCATCCCCAATTGTATACCATACACCGCACCATCTAGTGAAACGGTATTCAATTGAAGATTTAAATAATTAAGCGATCATTGGCTGTGAGGACGACGAGGAAGATTATTTAAATCAGTTTTGCGAGCTTCATTTAATTTTTATTATCCCCACCAGCAATCTTTCTATACCTGACATAACGAAAGAAGTTTCACTGCAATCTGCTTTCATTCTCTTTTAAGCCACATATTTTAAGTCCTCCTGCTAATTGCTCTGTATCCTCAATACTATCGTTGTTGACCATAATGTTAAAATATGATATATTGCAATTTATTTGTTGAGACAATAAGTGTGCGCTCCGTCTCACTGAATACCACAGATGATAAAACGAAGATTTGGAGACCTTGAAAACAAATATCCATGTCAATTACCTGAAGCAAAATTTGAGATCTTTCCCGAAAAGTAAATTAAGGATAATAATTACGTTGCAAACTTCAATAATTTATTAGCAATTGTCTCAAGCCAGAACCACGCAGCAAAGCGTAACACGCACCTCAAAATCTCAACAAGACTCCCTTATGAAAATCACCAAAGACGAGTCAAAATCTTCAACAATATGCACAAACGAGAATTCCAAAGAGTAAAATATTTTTAAAAACAATCAAAGATTTGTTTTATGAAACCAGTGATAACATCAAATGTCCAAAAATAATAAATGATTTATTTTGATATGAGGATTTAATTAATCTCGAACAAATAAATTGACCTCCATACCACCAACTCTTCGGAATCTATAACTAAATGCACTGCGTCACCCAACTGCACACAATACACAATTGCCAATCATAAATTAACTTATGATTTTTTATTATAATCTAATTCAGGTGCGCAATTATTTGATTGTTTCCTTATTTTACACTCTCACCATGATTACATTTTCTATTTCTTGTCCTATTTATTTAAATATATAGAGATGTTGGAGATTTTGGATCGCCCAGAAGCCAAAAGCGCTAAAAATTAATTAGTCAAATTTTCTATTAAATTACCGAGCCAATGTGTATTTTGTGCTGAATTTTACAGAACCCACGCTAAGAGCGTATAAGATATTTAGTTGTTTTCCTGCTTGAACTTTAGACTATAGGTTTATTTTCTTCGGAATTTTATCTTATTAACTCCTGTATGATCATAGTCATTCACATTGCTAGAATAAAGATGGAGATGAAGTGTTTTGTAGCGACTATTATGGTGCTTCTTTTATGTGACATATTTTCCTGTATACAAAATTTAGTTCTGTGCTTTTATATGAAATGATTGTTTATTTAAAAGAATTATTGAATATTTATAAAAATTAGACTGTATAAAAAATTTCACATTATTCCGTCGCTAAATACAATTATTAAAGGCGCTATTTGTTTATCATAACTTTAAGATAGGAACAAAACAGTCACGCCAACCGGCTTTTAGCACCGACTACCACTGATTAGTCGCCAATTAGCACAAAATACCTGTGTACATGGGATATAATCTTTCGTTGATGCTGACTTTGGCATACCTTTCTGGTCCTTTTTGTGCGAGTTTATTACTAGGCACGTAAAATCTAATACAAACTTGCATATACATTAGTTCTCCAGAAGAAAGCATATATGACTGTCCTTGCAATTTCGGAGACGCATCAGTTAAATTGAGGTCATTTCAGCATGTTAAACTGGTTATTTACTGTAAATACTAATATACTACTCAGCGGGAAAATAGTTTATTTACTTTATTACAATATTTTGTATGAAAACAAATTGAAAAACACAACATTTGGCTTCAGTGCGTTTAAAAGACCGGATAATTTGCAAATAATGTGGAAATTTTAAAATTATATTTAGAATGCAAACATTTATTGTTTTTTGATTTTACATTGGTCAATAAACCTGTGCAGCGTAATCGCTTGTTAACGATGTTGAAGCCTTGTATTTTTGTACGGGTAGGTGAACATTTCACCTCCCGGGTCTCTGTGTACATAAACTGTTCTACGATTCACGTGCTTACGTGCGGGTGCAATCGAGCTCTTAGACGTAAATGAAATTACTCCTAATCAGTGAATTTGGAATTTCCTCTTATATACTCATGGATGATTGCGTTGTTACTATCGTTTGTGTAAATGTGTTTGTTTAATTGACGGCAAACACACTGATTGAACTTGTGCATATGACAGCTCCCATAAGTATATAACTTTTGGTAGAATAAACTAGTGCAAAATAAATTCTATTCGCTATGAAAAGAATTTCTGTCAATGGAAATGTTACATTTTCACACACGTGTCTTTGTCATTATTTGTTTTCTTCAAAGAGACCCAGCAAAACACTGGTGTTTGACATTAATATTTTTTTACGCGGCGGAAGAAATTAATGATCAGGCCATCAAGAAACGATGTGATGCTTCTTCGTTGAGTAGAGAAAGAGGTAAAATCAAGGTGGTTGTTAGTAATATATGTATACAAACCACTAACGCAAATAACCATCAGCTACAAATCGGCGTAAAATATCTCCTTTGAACATAACAGGAGGAGAATTCTGACTTTTTAATTGTGTACTTGGCTCAATGGTTAGACTCATAGACTCTGAAACGGCTGTGCCCGGTTTCCAGCCCTGCCAGCGAAAATATTCTGTAGAGTAATTCAAGTGTTTCCGATAAGGACGTCTCTTTAATTATATTTAGCTGGATAATTAGCAGTTAAAGAAGCACACATTGGAAATACACCACGATCTACATTAAAGCGAGGTTGCGATCTGGATATGAACATCAGTCCAATTATACACATGCATTATTCAATATAAACTAGGTATTGTCAAATGTAGCAAAGGCGCTTCATCGAGTAGACCGGTTTCATCCTTTTGGTTACTTTTCACGTACTGTTCTGATTTTGCCGCGGACGGGACACGAATCTTAGCACTATGGCTTGGCGTCTATTTTTCTCGATTTTTAACCAAAATTTTAATTTGCTGTAGGCGAAATGCAGTCCTGAAAATGTTCCGTGGAAAAAAATAATTAAGAACGACCACATTTTCTTTAAAATGAGGATCAGTTAATTATGCAAAAAGGTGTTTCTCGACAATTTACTTGTATTAACAATATTTTGGTAGGAATTGTGTATTCAACTTTGTGAAGCAATGCAAAGAATGTAAGCAAGTTAAAGAATAAATTGCATGGAAAATGGTGAATATTTCGTTTGCGCAACTTTGTCTAAAAAATATTGTAACTCATAATTGTTTATATTTAAAATAGCATATCCATTGAATGCTTATAGTATATTTATTAAACTTGATCTTGTTACAAGCGCAATGGAAATATTTGTCTGTGATGATGAGAGACATAAATTGACACTAATTAGAGATAAAAGAATAGCAATATTCCTGTTAATCAAGGTAGCACACTTGATATACACACCTGACCCATTAAGTACACATTTTTTAGTATAAACTAAGTATTTTATAGTGTAGAAAAGGCAATTCATCCGGAAGATCGGTTTAATCCTTATTGTGAACTCGTCATGTATTGTCCAAAATTTGCCGCGCATAGAACTCAAACCTGGCCAGTACTGGAAGGGTTCTCATTAAGGACGAAACCGGTCTACTGGATGAATTGCCTTTTCTACACTATACCATTTTTGGTTTATACTGACAAATGTAAGTAAAATGATGGTCAGGTGTTTATATCGAGTTCGCTAACTTGATTATATAAAATGTAATCACCGCCCGCACAACCTATGTTCGTTTCATTCAGGTTAATATGTGTGTTCCGCTTCAAAGATTTCACATATATTGAAGTTCACTGTTAGTCCACATAACAGAGAAGTGAGAAAATTGTTGGATTATTTTTCTATTTATAAGACTCTCGTAAACAATACTAGTTCGAAAGAAGCTACCAATCTTGGTAATCTGATAACTTTGGATTAGACATAGACTTACTAATATTGACAGGCCAAGATTACAAATATAAGCCTAACTTTATATATTTTACCAGTTAAACAATGAAATGTTATACGGTGAAATTGCATTAATCCAGAAGATCTGTTTAGTCCTTATTGTGAAGTCGTCCTGTATTGTCCAAAATTTCCCGCGAATAGAACTCAAATCTGAGCACGTCTGCTTCCGAGTCTGTTGCTTTAGCCTCTGAACCACACAATTCCACACAACACGTAGTTTTAATTCGTGTACTATCTTACGTTTCTGGTTTGGTTTTTCCTTCAGATGGAGCATAAAAGGCATACCTTTAGAGCTAAAATACCAATTAGTCATCCCCAATTGTATACCATACACCGCACCATCTAGTGAAACGGTATTCAATTGAAGATTTAAATAATTAAGCGATCATTGGCTGTGAGGACGACGAGGAAGATTATTTAAATCAGTTTTGCGAGCTTCATTTAATTTTTATTATCCCCACCAGCAATCTTTCTATACCTGACATAACGAAAGAAGTTTCACTGCAATCTGCTTTCATTCTCTTTTAAGCCACATATTTTAAGTCCTCCTGCTAATTGCTCTGTATCCTCAATACTATCGTTGTTGACCATAATGTTAAAATATGATATATTGCAATTTATTTGTTGAGACAATAAGTGTGCGCTCCGTCTCACTGAATACCACAGATGATAAAACGAAGATTTGGAGACCTTGAAAACAAATATCCATGTCAATTACCTGAAGCAAAATTTGAGATCTTTCCCGAAAAGTAAATTAAGGATAATAATTACGTTGCAAACTTCAATAATTTATTAGCAATTGTCTCAAGCCAGAACCACGCAGCAAAGCGTAACACGCACCTCAAAATCTCAACAAGACTCCCTTATGAAAATCACCAAAGACGAGTCAAAATCTTCAACAATATGCACAAACGAGAATTCCAAAGAGTACAATATTTTTAAAAACAATCAAAGCTTTGTTTTATGAAACCAGTGATAACATCAAATGTCCAAAAATAATAAATGATTTATTTTGATATGAGGATTTAATTAATCTCGAACAAATAAATTGACCTCCATACCACCAACTCTTCGGAATCTATAACTAAATGCACTGCGTCACCCAACTGCACACAATACACAATTGCCAATCATAAATTAACTTATGATTTTTTATTATAATCTAATTCAGGTGCGCAATTATTTGATTGTTTCCTTATTTTACACTCTCACCATGATTACATTTTCTATTTCTTGTCCTATTTATTTAAATATATAGAGATGTTGGAGATTTTGGATCGCCCAGAAGCCAAAAGCGCTAAAAATTAATTAGTCAAATTTTCTATTAAATTACCGAGCCAATGTGTATTTTGTGCTGAATTTTACAGAACCCACGCTAAGAGCGTATAAGATATTTAGTTGTTTTCCTGCTTGAACTTTAGACTATAGGTTTATTTTCTTCGGAATTTTATCTTATTAACTCCTGTATGATCATAGTCATTCACATTGCTAGAATAAAGATGGAGATGAAGTGTTTTGTAGCGACTATTATGGTGCTTCTTTTATGTGACATATTTTCCTGTATACAAAATTTAGTTCTGTGCTTTTATATGAAATGATTGTTTATTTAAAAGAATTATTGAATATTTATAAAAATTAGACTGTATAAAAAATTTCACATTATTCCGTCGCTAAATACAATTATTAAAGGCGCTATTTGTTTATCATAACTTTAAGATAGGAACAAAACAGTCACGCCAACCGGCTTTTAGCACCGACTACCACTGATTAGTCGCCAATTAGCACAAAATACCTGTGTACATGGGATATAATCTTTCGTTGATGCTGACTTTGGCATACCTTTCTGGTCCTTTTTGTGCGAGTTTATTACTAGGCACGTAAAATCTAATACAAACTTGCATATACATTAGTTCTCCAGAAGAAAGCATATATGACTGTCCTTGCAATTTCGGAGACGCATCAGTTAAATTGAGGTCATTTCAGCATGTTAAACTGGTTATTTACTGTAAATACTAATATACTACTCAGCGGGAAAATAGTTTATTTACTTTATTACAATATTTTGTATGAAAACAAATTGAAAAACACAACATTTGGCTTCAGTGCGTTTAAAAGACCGGATAATTTGCAAATAATGTGGAAATTTTAAAATTATATTTAGAATGCAAACATTTATTGTTTTTTGATTTTACATTGGTCAATAAACCTGTGCAGCGTAATCGCTTGTTAACGATGTTGAAGCCTTGTATTTTTGTACGGGTAGGTGAACATTTCACCTCCCGGGTCTCTGTGTACATAAACTGTTCTACGATTCACGTGCTTACGTGCGGGTGCAATCGAGCTCTTAGACGTAAATGAAATTACTCCTAATCAGTGAATTTGGAATTTCCTCTTATATACTCATGGATGATTGCGTTGTTACTATCGTTTGTGTAAATGTGTTTGTTTAATTGACGGCAAACACACTGATTGAACTTGTGCATATGACAGCTCCCATAAGTATATAACTTTTGGTAGAATAAACTAGTGCAAAATAAATTCTATTCGCTATGAAAAGAATTTCTGTCAATGGAAATGTTACATTTTCACACACGTGTCTTTGTCATTATTTGTTTTCTTCAAAGAGACCCAGCAAAACACTGGTGTTTGACATTAATATTTTTTTACGCGGCGGAAGAAATTAATGATCAGGCCATCAAGAAACGATGTGATGCTTCTTCGTTGAGTAGAGAAAGAGGTAAAATCAAGGTGGTTGTTAGTAATATATGTATACAAACCACTAACGCAAATAACCATCAGCTACAAATCGGCGTAAAATATCTCCTTTGAACATAACAGGAGGAGAATTCTGACTTTTTAATTGTGTACTTGGCTCAATGGTTAGACTCATAGACTCTGAAACGGCTGTGCCCGGTTTCCAGCCCTGCCAGCGAAAATATTCTGTAGAGTAATTCAAGTGTTTCCGATAAGGACGTCTCTTTAATTATATTTAGCTGGATAATTAGCAGTTAAAGAAGCACACATTGGAAATACACCACGATCTACATTAAAGCGAGGTTGCGATCTGGATATGAACATCAGTCCAATTATACACATGCATTATTCAATATAAACTAGGTATTGTCAAATGTAGCAAAGGCGCTTCATCGAGTAGACCGGTTTCATCCTTTTGGTTACTTTTCACGTACTGTTCTGATTTTGCCGCGGACGGGACACGAATCTTAGCACTATGGCTTGGCGTCTATTTTTCTCGATTTTTAACCAAAATTTTAATTTGCTGTAGGCGAAATGCAGTCCTGAAAATGTTCCGTGGAAAAAAATAATTAAGAACGACCACATTTTCTTTAAAATGAGGATCAGTTAATTATGCAAAAAGGTGTTTCTCGACAATTTACTTGTATTAACAATATTTTGGTAGGAATTGTGTATTCAACTTTGTGAAGCAATGCAAAGAATGTAAGCAAGTTAAAGAATAAATTGCATGGAAAATGGTGAATATTTCGTTTGCGCAACTTTGTCTAAAAAATATTGTAACTCATAATTGTTTATATTTAAAATAGCATATCCATTGAATGCTTATAGTATATTTATTAAACTTGATCTTGTTACAAGCGCAATGGAAATATTTGTCTGTGATGATGAGAGACATAAATTGACACTAATTAGAGATAAAAGAATAGCAATATTCCTGTTAATCAAGGTAGCACACTTGATATACACACCTGACCCATTAAGTACACATTTTTTAGTATAAACTAAGTATTTTATAGTGTAGAAAAGGCAATTCATCCGGAAGATCGGTTTAATCCTTATTGTGAACTCGTCATGTATTGTCCAAAATTTGCCGCGCATAGAACTCAAACCTGGCCAGTACTGGAAGAGTTCTCATTAAGGACGAAACCGGTCTACTGGATGAATTGCCTTTTCTACACTATACCATTTTTGGTTTATACTGACAAATGTAAGTAAAATGATGGTCAGGTGTTTATATCGAGTTCGCTAACTTGATTATATAAAATGTAATCACCGCCCGCACAACCTATGTTCGTTTCATTCAGGTTAATATGTGTGTTCCGCTTCAAAGATTTCACATATATTGAAGTTCACTGTTAGTCCACATAACAGAGAAGTGAGAAAATTGTTGGATTATTTTTCTATTTATAAGACTCTCGTAAACAATACTAGTTCGAAAGAAGCTACCAATCTTGGTAATCTGATAACTTTGGATTAGACATAGACTTACTAATATTGACAGGCCAAGATTACAAATATAAGCCTAACTTTATATATTTTACCAGTTAAACAATGAAATGTTATACGGTGAAATTGCATTAATCCAGAAGATCTGTTTAGTCCTTATTGTGAAGTCGTCCTGTATTGTCCAAAATTTCCCGCGAATAGAACTCAAATCTGAGCACGTCTGCTTCCGAGTCTGTTGCTTTAGCCTCTGAACCACACAATTCCACACAACACGTAGTTTTAATTCGTGTACTATCTTACGTTTCTGGTTTGGTTTTTCCTTCAGATGGAGCATAAAAGGCATACCTTTAGAGCTAAAATACCAATTAGTCATCCCCAATTGTATACCATACACCGCACCATCTAGTGAAACGGTATTCAATTGAAGATTTAAATAATTAAGCGATCATTGGCTGTGAGGACGACGAGGAAGATTATTTAAATCAGTTTTGCGAGCTTCATTTAATTTTTATTATCCCCACCAGCAATCTTTCTATACCTGACATAACGAAAGAAGTTTCACTGCAATCTGCTTTCATTCTCTTTTAAGCCACATATTTTAAGTCCTCCTGCTAATTGCTCTGTATCCTCAATACTATCGTTGTTGACCATAATGTTAAAATATGATATATTGCAATTTATTTGTTGTGACAATAAGTGTGCGCTCCGTCTCACTGAATACCACAGATGATAAAACGAAGATTTGGAGACCTTGAAAACAAATATCCATGTCAATTACCTGAAGCAAAATTTGAGATCTTTCCCGAAAAGTAAATTAAGGATAATAATTACGTTGCAAACTTCAATAATTTATTAGCAATTGTCTCAAGCCAGAACCACGCAGCAAAGCGTAACACGCACCTCAAAATCTCAACAAGACTCCCTTATGAAAATCACCAAAGACAAGTCAAAATCTTCAACAATATGCACAAACGAGAATTCCAAAGAGTACAATATTTTTAAAAACAATCAAAGCTTTGTTTTATGAAACCAGTGATAACATCAAATGTCCAAAAATAATAAATGATTTATTTTGATATGAGGATTTAATTAATCTCGAACAAATAAATTGACCTCCATACCACCAACTCTTCGGAATCTATAACTAAATGCACTGCGTCACCCAACTGCACACAATACACAATTGCCAATCATAAATTAACTTATGATTTTTTATTATAATCTAATTCAGGTGCGCAATTATTTGATTGTTTCCTTATTTTACACTCTCACCATGATTACATTTTCTATTTCTTGTCCTATTTATTTAAATATATAGAGATGTTGGAGATTTTGGATCGCCCAGAAGCCAAAAGCGCTAAAAATTAATTAGTCAAATTTTCTATTAAATTACCGAGCCAATGTGTATTTTGTGCTGAATTTTACAGAACCCACGCTAAGAGCGTATAAGATATTTAGTTGTTTTCCTGCTTGAACTTTAGACTATAGGTTTATTTTCTTCGGAATTTTATCTTATTAACTCCTGTATGATCATAGTCATTCACATTGCTAGAATAAAGATGGAGATGAAGTGTTTTGTAGCGACTATTATGGTGCTTCTTTTATGTGACATATTTTCCTGTATACAAAATTTAGTTTTGTGCTTTTATATGAAATGATTGTTTATTTAAAAGAATTATTGAATATTTATAAAAATTAGACTGTATAAAAAATTTCACATTATTCCGTCGCTAAATACAATTATTAAAGGCGCTATTTGTTTATCATAACTTTAAGATAGGAACAAAACAGTCACGCCAACCGGCTTTTAGCACCGACTACCACTGATTAGTCGCCAATTAGCACAAAATACCTGTGTACATGGGATATAATCTTTCGTTGATGCTGACTTTGGCATACCTTTCTGGTCCTTTTTGTGCGAGTTTATTACTAGGCACGTAAAATCTAATACAAACTTGCATATACATTAGTTCTCCAGAAGAAAGCATATCTGACTGTCCTTGCAATTTCGGAGACGCATCAGTTAAATTGAGGTCATTTCAGCATGTTAAACTGGTTATTTACTGTAAATACTAATATACTACTCAGCGGGAAAATAATTTATTTACTTTATTACAATATTTTGTATGAAAACAAATTGAAAAACACAACATTTGGCTTCAGTGCGTTTAAAAGACCGGATAATTTGCAAATAATGTGGAAATTTTAAAATTATATTTAGAATGCAAACATTTATTGTTTTTTGATTTTCCATTGGTCAATAAACCTGTGCAGCGTAATCACCTGTTAACGATGTTGAAGCCTTGTATTTTTGTACGGGTAGGTGAACATTTCACCTCCCGGGTCTCTGTGTACATAAACTGTTCTACGATTCACGTGCTTACGTGCGGGTGCAATCGAGCTCTTAGACGTAAATGAAATTACTCCTAATCAGTGAATTTGGAATTTCCTCTTATATACTCATGGATGATTGCGTTGTTACTATCGTTTGTGTAAATGTGTTTGTTTAATTGACGGCAAACACACTGATTGAACTTGTGCATATGACAGCTCCCATAAGTATATAACTTTTGGTAGAATAAACTAGTGCAAAATAAATTCTATTCGCTATGAAAAAGAATTTCTGTCAATGGAAATGTTACATTTTCACACACGTGTCTTTGTCATTATTTGTTTTCTTCAAAGAGACCCAACAAAACACTGGTGTTTGACATTAATATTTTTTTTACGCGGCGGAAGAAATTAATGATCAGGCCATCAAGAAACGATGTGATGCTTCTTCGTTGAGTAGAGAAAGAGGTAAAATCAAGGTGGTTGTTAGTAATATATGTATACAAACCACTAACGCAAATAACCATCAGCTACAAATCGGCGTAAAATATCTCCTTTGAACATAACAGGAGGAGAATTCTGACTTTTTAATTGTGTACTTGGCTCAATGGTTAGACTCATAGACTCTGAAACGGCTGTGCCCGGTTTCCAGCCCTGCCAGCGAAAATATTCTGTGAGAGTAATTCAAGTGTTTCCGATAAGGACGTCTCTTTAATTATATTTAGCTGGATAATTAGCAGTTAAAGAAGCACACATTGGAAATACACCACGATCTACATTAAAGCGAGGTTGCGATCTGGATATGAACATCAGTCCAATTATACACATGCATTATTCAATATAAACTAGGTATTGTCAAATGTAGCAAAGGCGCTTCATCGAGTAGACCGGTTTCATCCTTTTGGTTACTTTTCACGTACTGTTCTGATTTTTGCCGCGGACGGGACACGAATCTTAGCACTATGGCTTGGCGTCTATTTTTCTCGATTTTTAACCAAAATTTTAATTTGCTGTAGGCGAAATGCAGTCCTGAAAATGTTCCGTGGAAAAAAATAATTAAGAACGACCACATTTTCTCTAAAATGAGGATCAGTTAATTATGCAAAAAGGTGTTTCTCGACAATTTACTTGTATTAACAATATTTTGGTAGGAATTGTGTATTCAACTTTGTGAAGCAATGCAAAGAATGTAAAGCAAGTTAAAGAATAAATTGCATGGAAAATGGTGAATATTTCGTTTGCGCAACTTTGTCTAAAAAAATATTGTAACTCATAATTGTTTATATTTAAAATAGCATATCCATTGAATGCTTATAGTATAGTTTATTAAACTTGATCTTGTTACAAGCGCAATGGAAATATTTGTCTGTGATGATGAGAGACATAAATTGACACTAATTAGAGATAAAAAAAGAATAGCAATATTCCTGTTAATCAAGGTAGCACACTTGATATACACACCTGACCCATTAAGTACACATTTTTTAGTATAAACTAAGTATTTTATAGTGTAGAAAAAGGCAATTCATCCGGAAGATCGGTTTAATCCTTATTGTGAACTCGTCATGTATTGTCCAAAATTTGCCGCACATAGAACTCAAACCTGGCCAGTACTGGAAGGGGTTCTCATTAAGGACGAAACCGGTCTACTGGATGAATTGCCTTTTCTACACTATACCATTTTTGGTTTATACTGACAAATGTAAGTAAAATGATGGTCAGGTGTTTATATCGAGTTCGCTAACTTGATTATATAAAATGTAATCACCGCCCGCACAACCTATGTTCGTTTCATTCAGGTTAATATGTGTGTTCCGCTTCAAAGATTTCACATATATTGAAGTTCACTGTTAGTCCACATAACAGAGAAGTGAGAAAATTGTTGGATTATTTTTCTATTTATAAGACTCTCGTAAACAATACTAGTTCGAAAGAAGCTACCAATCTTGGTAATCTGATAACTTTGGATTAGACATAGACTTACTAATATTGACAGGCCAAGATTACAAATATAAGCCTAACTTTATATATTTTACCAGTTAAACAATGAAATGTTATACGGTGAAATTGCATTAATCCAGAAGATCTGTTTAGTCCTTATTGTGAAGTCGTCCTGTATTGTCCAAAATTTCCCGCGAATAGAACTCAAATCTGAGCACGTCTGCTTCCGAGTCTGTTGCTTTAGCCTCTGAACCACACAATTCCACACAACACGTAGTTTTAATTCGTGTACTATCTTACGTTTCTGGTTTGGTTTTTTCCTTCAGATGGAGCATAAAAGGCATACCTTTAGAGCTAAAATACCAATTAGTCATCCCCAATTGTATACCATACACCGCACCATCTAGTGAAACGGTATTCAATTGAAGATTTAAATAATTAAGCGATCATTGGCTGTGAGGACGACGAGGAAGATTATTTAAATCAGTTTTACAGAGCTTCATTTAATTTTTATTATCCCCACCAGCAATCTTTCTATACCTGACATAACGAAAGAGTTTCACTGCAATCTGCTTTCATTCTCTTTTAAGCCACATATTTTAAGTCCTCCTGCTAATTGCTCTGTATCCTCAATACTATCGTTGTTGACCATAATGTTAAAATATGATATATTGCAATTTATTTGTTGAGACAATAAGTGTGCGCTCCGTCTCACTGAATACCACAGATGATAAAACGAAGATTTGGAGACCTTGAAAACAAATATCCATGTCAATTACCTGAAGCAAAATTTGAGATCTTTCCCGAAAAAAGTAAATTAAGGATAATAATTACGTTGCAAACTTCAATAATTTATTAGCAATTGTCTCAAGCCAGAACCACGCAGCAAAGCGTAACACGCACCTCAAAATCTCAACAAGACTCCCTTATGAAAATCACCAAAGACGAGTCAAAATCTTCAACAATATGCACAAACGAGAATTCCAAAGAGTAAAATATTTTTTAAAAAACAATCAAAGATTTGTTTTTATGAAACCAGTGATAACATCAAATGTCCAAAAATAATAAATGATTTATTTTGATATGAGGATTTAATTAATCTCGAACAAATAAATTGACCTCCATACCACCAACTCTTCGGAATCTATAACTAAATGCACTGCGTCACCCAACTGCACACAATACACAATTGCCAATCATAAATTAACTTATGATTTTTTATTATAATCTAATTCAGGTGCGCAATTATTTGATTGTTTCCTTATTTTACACTCTCACCATGATTACATTTTCTATTTCTTGTCCTATTTATTTAAATATATAGAGATGTTGGAGATTTTGGATCGCTCGAAGCCAAAAGCGCTAAAAATTAATTAGTCAAATTTTCTATTAAATTACCGAGCCAATGTGTATTTTGTGCTGAATTTTACAGAACCCACGCTAAGAGCGTATAAGATATTTAGTTGTTTTCCTGCTTGAACTTTAGACTATAGGTTTATTTTCTTCGGAATTTTATCTTATTAACTCCTGTATGATCATAGTCATTCACATTGCTAGAATAAAGATGGAGATGAAGTGTTTTGTAGCGACTATTATGGTGCTTCTTTTATGTGACATATTTTCCTGTATACAAAATTTAGTTCTGTGCTTTTATATGAAATGATTGTTTATTTAAAAAGAATTATTGAATATTTATAAAAAATTAGACTGTATAAAAAAATTTCACATTATTCCGTCGCTAAATACAATTATTAAAGGCGCTATTTGTTTATCATAACTTTAAGATAGGAACAAAACAGTCACGCCAACCGGCTTTTAGCACCGACTACCACTGATTAGTCGCCAATTAGCACAAAAATACCTGTGTACATGGGATGTAATCTTTCGTTGATGCTGACTTTGGCATACCTTTCTGGTCCTTTTTGTGCGAGTTTATTACTAGGCACGTAAAATCTAATACAAACTTGCATATACATTAGTTCTCCAGAAGAAAGCATATATGACTGTCCTTGCAATTTCGGAGACGCATCAGTTAAATTGAGGTCATTTCAGCATGTTAAACTGGTTATTTACTGTAAATACTAATATACTACTCAGCGGGAAAATAGTTTATTTACTTTATTACAATATTTTGTATGAAAACAAATTGAAAAACACAACATTTGGCTTCAGTGCGTTTAAAAGACCGGATAATTTGCAAATAATGTGGAAATTTTAAAATTATATTTAGAATGCAAACATTTATTGTTTTTTGATTTTACATTGGTCAATAAACCTGTGCAGCGTAATCGCTTGTTAACGATGTTGAAGCCTTGTATTTTTGTACGGGTAGGTGAACATTTCACCTCCGGGTCTCTATATGTACATAAACTGTTCTACGATTCACGTGCTTACGTGCTGGGTGCAATCGAGCTCTTAGACGTAAATGAAATTACTCCTAATCAGTGAATTTGGAATTTCCTCTTATATACTCATGGATGATTGCGTTGTTACTATCGTTTGTGTAAATGTGTTTGTTTAATTGACGGCAAACACACTGATTGAACTTGTGCATATGACAGCTCCCATAAGTATATAACTTTTGGTAGAATAAACTAGTGCAAAATAAATTCTATTCGCTATGAAAAAGAATTTCTGTCAATGGAAATGTTACATTTTCACACACGTGTCTTTGTCATTATTTGTTTTCTTCAAAGAGACCCAGCAAAACACTGGTGTTTGACATTAATATTTTTTTTACGCGGCGGAAGAAATTAATGATCAGGCCATCAAGAAACGATGTGATGCTTCTTCGTTGAGTAGAGAAAGAGGTAAAAATCAAGGTGGTTGTTAGTAATATATGTATACAAACCACTAACGCAAATAACCATCAGCTACAAATCGGCGTAAAATATCTCCTTTGAACATAACAGGAGGAGAATTCTGACTTTTTAATTGTGTACTTGGCTCAATGGTTAGACTCATAGACTCTGAAACGGCTGTGCCCGGTTTCCAGCCCTGCCAGCGAAAATATTCTGTGAGAGTAATTCAAGTGTTTCCGATAAGGACGTCTCTTTAATTATATTTAGCTGGATAATTAGCAGTTAAAGAAGCACACATTGGAAATACACCACGATCTACATTAAAGCGAGGTTGCGATCTGGATATGAACATCAGTCCAATTATACACATGCATTATTCAATATAAACTAGGTATTGTCAAATGTAGCAAAGGCGCTTCATCGAGTAGACCGGTTTCATCCTTTTGGTTACTTTTCACGTACTGTTCTGATTTTTGCCGCGGACGGGACACGAATCTTAGCACTATGGCTTGGCGTCTATTTTTCTCGATTTTTAACCAAAATTTTAATTTGCTGTAGGCGAAATGCAGTCCTGAAAATGTTCCGTGGAAAAAAATAATTAAGAACGACCACATTTTCTCTAAAATGAGGATCAGTTAATTATGCAAAAAAGGTGTTTCTCGACAATTTACTTGTATTAACAATATTTTGGTAGGAATTGTGTATTCAACTTTGTGAAGCAATGCAAAGAATGTAAGCAAGTTAAAGAATAAATTGCATGGAAAATGGTGAATATTTCGTTTGCGCAACTTTGTCTAAAAAAATATTGTAACTCATAATTGTTTATATTTAAAATAGCATATCCATTGAATGCTTATAGTATATTTATTAAACTTGATCTTGTTACAAGCGCAATGGAAATATTTGTCTGTGATGATGAGAGACATAAATTGACACTAATTAGAGATAAAAGAATAGCAATATTCCTGTTAATCAAAGTAGCGCACTTGATATAAACACCTGACCCATTAAGTACACATTTGTCAGTATAAACTAAGTATTTTATAGTGTAGAAAAGGCAATTCATCCGGAAGATCGGTTTAATCCTTATTGTGAACTCGTCATGTATTGTCCAAAATTTGCCGCGCATAGAACTCAAACCTGGCCAGTACTGGAAGAGTTCTCATTAAGGACGAAACCGGTCTACTGGATGAATTGCCTTTTCTACACTATACCATTTTTGGTTTATACTGACAAATGTAAGTAAAATGATGGTCAGGTGTTTATATCGAGTTCGCTAACTTGATTATATAAAATGTAATCACCGCCCGCACAACCTATGTTCGTTTCATTCAGGTTAATATGTGTGTTCCGCTTCAAAGATTTCACATATATTGAAGTTCACTGTTAGTCCACATAACAGAGAAGTGAGAAAATTGTTGGATTATTTTTCTATTTATAAGACTCTCGTAAACAATACTAGTTCGAAAGAAGCTACCAATCTTGGTAATCTGATAACTTTGGATTAGACATAGACTTACTAATATTGACGAGGCCAAGATTACAAATATAAGCCTAACTTTATATATTTTACCAGTTAAACAATGAAATGTTATACGGTGAAATTGCATTAATCCAGAAGATCTGTTTAGTCCTTATTGTGAAGTCGTCCTGTATTGTCCAAAATTTCCCGCGAATAGAACTCAAATCTGAGCACGTCTGCTTCCGAGTCTGTTGCTTTAGCCTCTGAACCACACAATTCCACACAACACGTAGTTTTAATTCGTGTACTATCTTACGTTTCTGGTTTGGTTTTTTCCTTCAGATGGAGCATAAAAGGCATACCTTTAGAGCTAAAATACCAATTAGTCATCCCCAATTGTATACCATACACCGCACCATCTAGTGAAACGGTATTCAATTGAAGATTTAAATAATTAAGCGATCATTGGCTGTGAGGACGACGAGGAAGATTATTTAAATCAGTTTTGCGAGCTTCATTTAATTTTTATTATCCCCACCAGCAATCTTTCTATACCTGACATAACGAAAGAGTTTCACTGCAATCTGCTTTCATTCTCTTTTAAGCCACATATTTTTAAGTCCTCCTGCTAATTGCTCTGTATCCTCAATACTATCGTTGTTGACCATAATGTTAAAATATGATATATTGCAATTTATTTGTTGAGACAATAAGTGTGCGCTCCGTCTCACTGAATACCACAGATGATAAAACGAAGATTTGGAGACCTTGAAAACAAATATCCATGTCAATTACCTGAAGCAAAATTTGAGATCTTTCCCGAAAAAATGTAAATTAAGGATAATAATTACGTTGCAAAACTTCAATAATTTATTAGCAATTGTCTCAAGCCAGAACCACGCAGCAAAGCGTAACACGCACCTCAAAATCTCAACAAGACTCCCTTATGAAAATCACCAAAGACGAGTCAAAATCTTCAACAATATGCACAAACGAGAATTCCAAAGAGTAAAATATTTTTTAAAAAACAATCAAAGATTTGTTTTATGAAACCAGTGATAACATCAAATGTCCAAAAATAATAAATGATTTATTTTGATATGAGGATTTAATTAATCTCGAACAAATAAATTGACCTCCATACCACCAACTCTTCGGAATCTATAACTAAATGCACTGCGTCACCCAACTGCACACAATACACAATTGCCAATCATAAATTAACTTATGATTTTTTTATTATAATCTAATTCAGGTGCGCAATTATTTGATTGTTTCCTTATTTTTTACACTCTCACCATGATTACATTTTCTATTTCTTGTCCTATTTATTTAAATATATAGAGATGTTGGAGATTTTGGATCGCTAGAAGCCAAAAGCGCTAAAAATTAATTAGTCAAATTTTCTATTAAATTACCGAGCCAATGTGTATTTTGTGCTGAATTTTTACAGAACCCACGCTAAGAGCGTATAAGATATTTAGTTGTTTTCCTGCTTGAACTTTAGACTATAGGTTTATTTTCTTCGGAATTTTATCTTATTAACTCCTGTATGATCATAGTCATTCACATTGCTAGAATAAAGATGGAGATGAAGTGTTTTGTAGCGACTATTATGGTGCTTCTTTTATGTGACATATTTTCCTGTATACAAAATTTAGTTCTGTGCTTTTATATGAAATGATTGTTTATTTAAAAAGAATTATTGAATATTTATAAAAAAATTAGACTGTATAAAAAAATTTCACATTATTCCGTCGCTAAATACAATTATTAAAGGCGCTATTTGTTTATCATAACTTTAAGATAGGGAACAAAACAGTCACGCCAACCGGCTTTTAGCACCGACTACCACTGATTAGTCGCCAATTAGCACAAAATACCTGTGTACATGGGATGTAATCTTTCGTTGATGCTGACTTTGGCATACCTTTCTGGTCCTTTTTGTGCGAGTTTATTACTAGGCACGTAAAATCTAATACAAACTTGCATATACATTAGTTCTCCAGAAGAAAGCATATATGACTGTCCTTGCAATTTCGGAGACGCATCAGTTAAATTGAGGTCATTTCAGCATGTTAAACTGGTTATTTACTGTAAATACTAATATACTACTCAGCGGGAAAATAGTTTATTTACTTTATTACAATATTTTGTATGAAAACAAATTGAAAAACACAACATTTGGCTTCAGTGCGTTTAAAAAGACCGGATAATTTGCAAATAATGTGGAAATTTTAAAATTATATTTAGAATGCAAACATTTATTGTTTTTTGATTTTACATTGGTCAATAAACCTGTGCAGCGTAATCGCTTGTTAACGATGTTGAAGCCTTGTATTTTTTGTACGGGTAGGTGAACATTTCACCTCCCGGGTCTCTATGTACATAAACTGTTCTACGATTCACGTGCTTACGTGTGGGTGCAATCGAGCTCTTAGACGTAAATGAAATTACTCCTAATCAGTGAATTTGGAATTTCCTCTTATATACTCATGGATGATTGCGTTGTTACTATCGTTTGTGTAAATGTGTTTGTTTAATTGACGGCAAACACACTGATTGAACTTGTGCATATGACAGCTCCCATAAGTATATAACTTTTGGGTAGAATAAACTAGTGCAAAATAAATTCTATTCGCTATGAAAAAGAATTTCTGTCAATGGAAATGTTACATTTTCACACACGTGTCTTTGTCATTATTTGTTTTCTTCAAAGAGACCCAGCAAAACACTGGTGTTTGACATTAATATTTTTTACGCGGCGGAAGAAATTAATGATCAGGCCATCAAAGAAACGATGTGATGCTTCTTCGTTGAGTAGAGAAAGAGGTAAAATCAAGGTGGTTGTTAGTAATATATGTATACAAACCACTAACGCAAATAACCATCAGCTACAAATCGGCGTAAAATATCTCCTTTGAACATAACAGGGAGGAGAATTCTGACTTTTTAATTGTGTACTTGGCTCAATGGTTAGACTCATAGACTCTGAAACGGCTGTGCCCGGTTTCCAGCCCTGCCAACGAAAATATTCTGTGAGAGTAATTCAAGTGTTTCCGATAAGGACGTCTCTTTAATTATATTTAGCTGGATAATTAGCAGTTAAAGAAGCACACATTGGAAATACACCACGATCTACATTAAAGCGAGGTTGCGATCTGGATATGAACATCAGTCCAATTATACACATGCATTATTCAATATAAACTAGGTATTGTCAAATGTAGCAAAGGCGCTTCATCGAGTAGACCGGTTTCATCCTTTTGGTTACTTTTCACGTACTGTTCTGATTTTTGCCGCGGACGGGACACGAATCTTAGCACTATGGCTTGGCGTCTATTTTTCTCGATTTTTAACCAAAATTTTAATTTGCTGTAGGCGAAATGCAGTCCTGAAAATGTTCCGTGGAAAAAAATAATTAAGAACGACCACATTTTCTCTAAAATGAGGATCAGTTAATTATGCAAAAAAGGTGTTTCTCGACAATTTACTTGTATTAACAATATTTTGGTAGGAATTGTGTATTCAACTTTGTGAAGCAATGCAAAGAATGTAAGCAAGTTAAAGAATAAATTGCATGGAAAATGGTGAATATTTCGTTTGCGCAACTTTGTCTAAAAAATATTGTAACTCATAATTGTTTATATTTAAAATAGCATATCCATTGAATGCTTATAGTATATTTATTAAACTTGATCTTGTTACAAGCGCAATGGAAATATTTGTCTGTGATGATGAGAGACATAAATTGACACTAATTAGAGATAAAAAGAATAGCAATATTCCTGTTAATCAAGGTAGCACACTTGATATACACACCTGACCCATTAAGTACACATTTTTTAGCATAAACTAAGTATTTTATAGTGTAGAAAAAGGCAATTCATCCGGAAGATCGGTTTAATCCTTATTGTGAACTCGTCATGTATTGTCCAAAATTTGCCGCGCATAGAACTCAAACCTGGCCAGTACTGGAAGAGTTCTCATTAAGGACGAAACCGGTCTACTGGATGAATTGCCTTTTCTACACTATACCATTTTTGGTTTATACTGACAAATGTAAGTAAAATGATGGTCAGGTGTTTATATCAGTTCGCTAACTTGATTATATAAAATGTAATCACCGCCCGCACAACCTATGTTCGTTTCATTCAGGTTAATATGTGTGTTCCGCTTCAAAGATTTCACATATATTGAAGTTCACTGTTAGTCCACATAACAGAGAAGTGAGAAAATTGTTGGATTATTTTTCTATTTATAAGACTCTCGTAAACAATACTAGTTCGAAAGAAGCTACCAATCTTGGTAATCTGATAACTTTGGATTAGACATAGACTTACTAATATTGACAGGCCAAGATTACAAATATAAGCCTAACTTTATATATTTTACCAGTTAAACAATGAAATGTTATACGGTGAAATTGCATTAATCCAGAAGATCTGTTTAGTCCTTATTGTGAAGTCGTCCTGTATTGTCCAAAATTTCCCGCGAATAGAACTCAAATCTGAGCACGTCTGCTTCCGAGTCTGTTGCTTTAGCCTCTGAACCACACAATTCCACACAACACGTAGTTTTAATTCGTGTACTATCTTACGTTTCTGGTTTGGTTTTTCCTTCAGATGGAGCATAAAAGGCATACCTTTAGAGCTAAAATACCAATTAGTCATCCCCAATTGTATACCATACACCGCACCATCTAGTGAAACGGTATTCAATTGAAGATTTAAATAATTAAGCGATCATTGGCTGTGAGGACGACGAGGAAGATTATTTAAATCAGTTTTGCGAGCTTCATTTAATTTTTATTATCCCCACCAGCAATCTTTCTATACCTGACATAACGAAAGAGTTTCACTGCAATCTGCTTTCATTCTCTTTTAAGCACATATTTTTAAGTCCTCCTGCTAATTGCTCTGTATCCTCAATACTATCGTTGTTGACCATAATGTTAAAATATGATATATTGCAATTTATTTGTTGAGACAATAAGTGTGCGCTCCGTCTCACTGAATACCACAGATGATAAAACGAAGATTTGGAGACCTTGAAAACAAATATCCATGTCAATTACCTGAAGCAAAATTTGAGATCTTTCCCGAAAAAATGTAAATTAAGGATAATAATTACGTTGCAAACTTCAATAATTTATTAGCAATTGTCTCAAGCCAGAACCACGCAGCAAAGCGTAACACGCACCTCAAAATCTCAACAAGACTCCCCTTATGAAAATCACCAAAGACGAGTCAAAATCTTCAACAATATGCACAAACGAGAATTCCAAAGAGTAAAATATTTTTTAAAAAACAATCAAAGATTTGTTTTATGAAACCAGTGATAACATCAAATGTCCAAAAATAATAAATGATTTATTTTGATATGAGGATTTAATTAATCTCGAACAAATAAATTGACCTCCATACCACCAACTCTTCGGAATCTATAACTAAATGCACTGCGTCACCCAACTGCACACAATACACAATTGCCAATCATAAATTAACTTATGATTTTTTATTATAATCTAATTCAGGTGCGCAATTATTTGATTGTTTCCTTATTTTTTACACTCTCACCATGATTACATTTTCTATTTCTTGTCCTATTTATTTAAATATATAGAGATGTTGGAGATTTTGGATCGCTAGAAGCCAAAAGCGCTAAAAATTAATTAGTCAAATTTTCTATTAAATTACCGAGCCAATGTGTATTTTGTGCTGAATTTTTACAGAACCCACGCTAAGAGCGTATAAGATATTTAGTTGTTTTCCTGCTTGAACTTTAGACTATAGGTTTATTTTCTTCGGAATTTTATCTTATTAACTCCTGTATGATCATAGTCATTCACATTGCTAGAATAAAGATGGAGATGAAGTGTTTTGTAGCGACTATTATGGTGCTTCTTTTATGTGACATATTTTCCTGTATACAAAATTTAGTTCTGTGCTTTTATATGAAATGATTGTTTATTTAAAAAGAATTATTGAATATTTATAAAAAAATTTAGACTGTATAAAAAAATTTCACATTATTCCGTCGCTAAATACAATTATTAAAGGCGCTATTTGTTTATCATAACTTTAAGATAGGGAACAAAACAGTCACGCCAACCGGCTTTTAGCACCGACTACCACTGATTAGTCGCCAATTAGCACAAAATACCTGTGTACATGGGATGTAATCTTTCGTTGATGCTGACTTTGGCATACCTTTCTGGTCCTTTTTTGTGCGAGTTTATTACTAGGCACGTAAAATCTAATACAAACTTGCATATACATTAGTTCTCCAGAAGAAAGCATATATGACTGTCCTTGCAATTTCGGAGACGCATCAGTTAAATTGAGGTCATTTCAGCATGTTAAACTGGTTATTTACTGTAAATACTAATATACTACTCAGCGGGAAAATAGTTTATTTACTTTATTACAATATTTTGTATGAAAACAAATTGAAAAACACAACATTTGGCTTCAGTGCGTTTAAAAGACCGGATAATTTGCAAATAATGTGGAAATTTTAAAATTATATTTAGAATGCAAACATTTATTGTTTTTTTGATTTTACATTGGTCAATAAACCTGTGCAGCGTAATCGCTTGTTAACGATGTTGAAGCCTTGTATTTTTTGTACGGGTAGGTGAACATTTCACCTCCCGGGTCTCTATGTACATAAACTGTTCTACGATTCACGTGCTTACGTGCGGGTGCAATCGAGCTCTTAGACGTAAATGAAATTACTCCTAATCAGTGAATTTGGAATTTCCTCTTATATACTCATGGATGATTGCGTTGTTACTATCGTTTGTGTAAATGTGTTTGTTTAATTGACGGCAAACACACTGATTGAACTTGTGCATATGACAGCTCCCATAAGTATATAACTTTTGGTAGAATAAACTAGTGCAAAATAAATTCTATTCGCTATGAAAAAGAATTTCTGTCAATGGAAATGTTACATTTTCACACACGTGTCTTTGTCATTATTTGTTTTCTTCAAAGAGACCCAGCAAAACACTGGTGTTTGACATTAATATTTTTTACGCAGCGGAAGAAATTAATGATCAGGCCATCAAGAAACGATGTGATGCTTCTTCGTTGAGTAGAGAAAGAGGTAAAATCAAGGTGGTTGTTAGTAATATATGTATACAAACCACTAACGCAAATAACACATCAGCTACAAATCGGCGTAAAATATCTCCTTTGAACATAACAGGGAGGAGAATTCTGACTTTTTAATTGTGTACTTGGCTCAATGGTTAGACTCATAGACTCTGAAACGGCTGTGCCCGGTTTCCAGCCCTGCCAGCGAAAATATTCTGTAGAGTAATTCAAGTGTTTCCGATAAGGACGTCTCTTTAATTATATTTAGCTGGATAATTAGCAGTTAAAGAAGCACACATTGGAAATACACCACGATCTACATTAAAGCGAGGTTGCGATCTGGATATGAACATCAGTCCAATTATACACATGCATTATTCAATATAAACTAGGTATTGTCAAATGTAGCAAAGGCGCTTCATCGAGTAGACCGGTTTCATCCTTTTGGTTACTTTTCACGTACTGTTCTGATTTTTGCCGCGGACGGGACACGAATCTTAGCACTATGGCTTGGCGTCTATTTTTCTCGATTTTTAACCAAAATTTTAATTTGCTGTAGGCGAAATGCAGTCCTGAAAATGTTCCGTGGAAAAAAATAATTAAGAACGACCACATTTTCTCTAAAATGAGGATCAGTTAATTATGCAAAAAAGGTGTTTCTCGACAATTTACTTGTATTAACAATATTTTGGTAGGAATTGTGTATTCAACTTTGTGAAGCAATGCAAAGAATGTAAGCAAGTTAAAGAATAAATTGCATGGAAAATGGTGAATATTTCGTTTGCGCAACTTTGTCTAAAAAATATTGTAACTCATAATTGTTTATATTTAAAATAGCATATCCATTGAATGCTTATAGTATAGTTTATTAAACTTGATCTTGTTACAAGCGCAATGGAAATATTTGTCTGTGATGATGAGAGACATAAATTGACACTAATTAGAGATAAAAAAGAATAGCAATATTCCTGTTAATCAAGGTAGCACACTTGATATACCCACCTGACCCATTAAGTACACATTTTTTAGTATAAACTAAGTATTTTATAGTGTAGAAAAAGGCAATTCATCCGGAAGATCGGTTTAATCCTTAATTGTGAACTCGTCATGTATTGTCCAAAATTTGCCGCGCATAGAACTCAAACCTGGTCAGTACTGGAAGAGTTCTCATTAAGGACGAAACCGGTCTATTGTACGAATTGCCTTTTCTACACTATACAATTTTTAGTTTATACTGACAAATGTAAGTATAATGATTGTCAGGTGTTTATATCGAGTTCGCTACCTTGATTACATTAAATGTTATCACCGCCCGCGCAACCTATGTTCGTTTCATTCAGGTTAATGTGTGTGTTCCGCTTCAAAGATTTACATATATTGAAGCTCACTGTTAGTCCACATAACAGAGAAGTGAGAAAATTGTTGTATTATTTTTCTATTTATAAGACTCTCGTAAACAATACTTGTTCGAAAGAAGCTACCAATATTGGAAATCTGATAACTTTGGATTAGACATAGACTTACTAGTATTGACAGGCCACGATTACAAATATAAGCCTAACTTCATATATTTTACCAGTTAAATAATGAAATGTTATACGGTGAAATTCCATTAATCCAGAAGATCGGTTTAGTCCTTATTGTGAACTCGTCCTGTATTGTCCAAAATTTCCCGCGAATAGAACTCAACTCTAAGCACATCTGCTTCCGAGTCTGTTGCTTTAGCCTCTGAACCACACAATTCCACACAACACGTAGTTTTAATTCGTGTACTATCTTAAGTTTCTGGTTTGGTCTTTCCTTCAGATGGAGCATAAAAGGCATACCTTTAGAGCTAAAATTGCAATTAGTCATCCCCAATTGTATACCATACACCGCACCATCTAGTGAAACGGTATTCAATTGAAGATTTAAATAATTAAGCGATCATTGACAGTGAGGACGACGAGGAAGATTATTTAAATCAGTATTGCGAGCTTGATTTAATTTTTATTATCCCCACCAGCAATCTTTCTATACCTGACATAACGAAAGAAGTTTCAGTGCAATCTGCATTTATTCTCTTTTAAGCCACATATTTAAGTCCTCCTGCTAATTGCTCTGTATCCTCAATACTATCGTTGTTGACTATAATGTTAAAATATGATATATTCCAATTTATTTGTTGTGACAATAAGTGTGCGCACCGTCTCACTGAATACCACAGATGATAAAACGAAGATTTGGAGACCTTGAAAACAAATATCCATGTCAATTACCTGAAGCAAAATTTGAGATCTTTCCCGAAAAGTAAATTAAGGATAATAACTTCGTTGCAAACTTCAATAATTTATTAGCAAATTGTCTCAAGCCAGAACCACGCAGCAAAGCGTAACACGCACCTCAAAATCTCAACAAGACTCCCTTATGAAAATTACCAAAGACAAGTCAAAATCTTCAACAATATGTACAAAAGAGAATTCCAAAAAGTACAATATTTGTAGAAACAATCAAAGCTTTGTTTTATGAAACCAGTGATAACATCAAATGTCCAAAAATAATAAATGATTTATTTTGATATGAGGATTTAATTAATCTCGAACAAATAAATTGACCTCCATACCACCAACTCTTCGGAATCTATAACTACATGCACTGCGTCACCCAATTGCACACAATACACAATTGCTAATTCTAAATTAACTTATGATTCTTTATTAGAATCTAAGTCAGGCGCACAATTATTTGATTGTTTCCTTATTTTACACTCTCACCATGATTACATTTTCTATTTTTTGTCCTATTTATTTAAATATATAGAGATGTTGGAGATTTTGGATCGCCCAGAAGCCAGAAGCGCTAAAAATTAATTAGTCAAATTTTCTGTTAAATTACTGAGCCAATGTATATTTTGTGCTTAATTTTACACAACCCACGCTAATAGCGTATAAGCTATTTAGTTGTTTTCCTGCTTGAACTTTAGACTATAGGTTTATTTTCTTCGGAATTTTATCTTATTAACTCCTGTATGATCACAGTCATTCACATTGCTAGAATAAAGATGGAGATGAAGTGTTTTGTAGCGACTATTATGGTGCTTCTTTTATGTGACATATTTTCCTGTATACAAAATTTAGTTTTGTGCTTTTATATGAAATGATTGTTTATTTAAAAGAATTATTGAATATTTATAAAAATTAGACTGTATAAAAAAATTCACATTATTCCGTCGCTAAATACAATTTTTAAAGGCGCTATTTGTTTATCCTAACTTCAACATAGGAACAGAACAGTCACGCTAACCGGCTTTTAGCACCGACTACCACTGATTAGTCGCCAATTAGCACAAAATACCTGTGTACATGGGATATAATCTTTCGTTCATGCTGACTTTGGCATATCATTCTGGTCCTTTTTGTGCGAGTTTATTACAAGGCACGTAAAATCTTATACAAACTTGCATATACATTAGTTCTCCAGAAGAAAGCATATATGACTGTCCTTGCAATTTCGGATACGAATCAGTTAAATTGAGGTCGTTTCAGCATGTTAAACTGGTTATTTACTGTAAATACTGATATACTACTCAGCGGGAAAATAATTTATTTACTTTATTACAATATTTTGTATGAACATAAATTGAAACACACAACATTTCGCTTCAGTGCGTTTAAATGACCGGATAATTTGTAAATAATGTGGAAATTTTAAAAGTATATTTAGAATGCAAACATTTATTGTTTCCTTGATTTTTCATTGATAAATAAACCTGTGCAGCGTAATCACCCATTATGGCTGTTGAACCCTTTATATTTTTGTACGGGCAGGTGAACCTTTCACCTCCCGGGTCTCTATGTACATAAACTTTTAGACGATTCACGTGCTCACGCGCGAGTGAAATCGAGCCGTTAGGCGTAAATGAAGTTTCGCCTAATAAGTGAATTAGGCATTTCCTCATATATACTCATGGATGTTTGCGTTGTTTCTCTCGTTTGTGTAAATGTGCTTATTTAATAGACGGCAAACACACTAATGGAAAAGGCAATTCATCCGGAAGATCTTTCCCGAAAAGTAAATTAAGGATAATAACTTCGTTGCAAACTTCAATAATTTATTAGCAAATTGTCTCAAGCCAGAACCACGCAGCAAAGCGTAACACGCACCTCAAAATCTCAACAAGACTCCCTTATGAAAATTACCAAAGACAAGTCAAAATCTTCAACAATATGTACAAAAGAGAATTCCAAAAAGTACAATATTTGTAGAAACAATCAAAGCTTTGTTTTATGAAACCAGTGATAACATCAAATGTCCAAAAATAATAAATGATTTATTTTGATATGAGGATTTAATTAATCTCGAACAAATAAATTGACCTCCATACCACCAACTCTTCGGAATCTATAACTACATGCACTGCGTCACCCAATTGCACACAATACACAATTGCTAATTCTAAATTAACTTATGATTCTTTATTAGAATCTAAGTCAGGCGCACAATTATTTGATTGTTTCCTTATTTTACACTCTCACCATGATTACATTTTCTATTTTTTGTCCTATTTATTTAAATATATAGAGATGTTGGAGATTTTGGATCGCCCAGAAGCCAGAAGCGCTAAAAATTAATTAGTCAAATTTTCTGTTAAATTACTGAGCCAATGTATATTTTGTGCTTAATTTTACACAACCCACGCTAATAGCGTATAAGCTATTTAGTTGTTTTCCTGCTTGAACTTTAGACTATAGGTTTATTTTCTTCGGAATTTTATCTTATTAACTCCTGTATGATCACAGTCATTCACATTGCTAGAATAAAGATGGAGATGAAGTGTTTTGTAGCGACTATTATGGTGCTTCTTTTATGTGACATATTTTCCTGTATACAAAATTTAGTTTTGTGCTTTTATATGAAATGATTGTTTATTTAAAAGAATTATTGAATATTTATAAAAATTAGACTGTATAAAAAAATTCACATTATTCCGTCGCTAAATACAATTTTTAAAGGCGCTATTTGTTTATCCTAACTTCAACATAGGAACAGAACAGTCACGCTAACCGGCTTTTAGCACCGACTACCACTGATTAGTCGCCAATTAGCACAAAATACCTGTGTACATGGGATATAATCTTTCGTTCATGCTGACTTTGGCATATCATTCTGGTCCTTTTTGTGCGAGTTTATTACAAGGCACGTAAAATCTTATACAAACTTGCATATACATTAGTTCTCCAGAAGAAAGCATATATGACTGTCCTTGCAATTTCGGATACGAATCAGTTAAATTGAGGTCGTTTCAGCATGTTAAACTGGTTATTTACTGTAAATACTGATATATTACTCAGCGGGAAAATAATTTATTTACTTTATTACAATGTTTTGTATGAAAATAAATTGAAACACACAACATTTCGCTTCAGTGCGTTTAAATGACCGGATAATTTGCAAATAATGTGGAAATTTTAAAAGTATATTTAGAATGCAAACATTTATTGTTTCCTTGATTTTTCATTGATAAATAAACCTGTGCAGCGTAATCACCCATTGTGGCTGTTGAACCCTTTATATTTTTGTACGGGCAGGTGAACCTTTCACCTCCCGGGTCTCTATGTACATAAACTTTTAGACGATTCACGTGCTCACGCGCGAGTGAAATCGAGCCGTTAGGCGTAAATGAAGTTTCGCCTAATAAGTGAATTAGGCATTTCCTCATATATACTCATGGATGTTTGCGTTGTTTCTCTCGTTTGTGTAAATGTGCTTATTTAATAGACGGCAAACACACTAATGGAATAGGCAATTCATCCGGAAGTTCGGCTTAATCCTTATTGTGAACTCGTCATGTATTGTCCAAAATTTGCCGTGCATAGAACTCAAACCTGGTCAGTACTGGAAGAGTTCTCATTAAGGACGAAACCGGTCTATTGTCAATTACCCGAAGCAAAATTTGAGATCTTTCCCGAAAAGTAAATTAAGGATAATAACTTCGTTGCAAACTTCAATAATTTATTAGCAAATTGTCTCAAGCCAGAACCACGCAGCAAAGCGTAACACGCACCTCAAAATCTCAACAAGACTCCCTTATGAAAATTACCAAAGACAAGTCAAAATCTTCAACAATATGTACAAAAGAGAATTCCAAAAAGTACAATATTTGTAGAAACAATCAAAGCTTTGTTTTATGAAACCAGTGATAACATCAAATGTCCAAAAATAATAAATGATTTATTTTGATATGAGGATTTAATTAATCTCGAACAAATAAATTGACCTCCATACCACCAACTCTTCGGAATCTATAACTACATGCACTGCGTCACCCAATTGCACACAATACACAATTGCTAATTCTAAATTAACTTATGATTCTTTATTAGAATCTAAGTCAGGCGCACAATTATTTGATTGTTTCCTTATTTTACACTCTCACCATGATTACATTTTCTATTTTTTGTCCTATTTATTTAAATATATAGAGATGTTGGAGATTTTGGATCGCCCAGAAGCCAGAAGCGCTAAAAATTAATTAGTCAAATTTTCTGTTAAATTACTGAGCCAATGTATATTTTGTGCTTAATTTTACACAACCCACGCTAATAGCGTATAAGCTATTTAGTTGTTTTCCTGCTTGAACTTTAGACTATAGGTTTATTTTCTTCGGAATTTTATCTTATTAACTCCTGTATGATCACAGTCATTCACATTGCTAGAATAAAGATGGAGATGAAGTGTTTTGTAGCGACTATTATGGTGCTTCTTTTATGTGACATATTTTCCTGTATACAAAATTTAGTTTTGTGCTTTTATATGAAATGATTGTTTATTTAAAAGAATTATTGAATATTTATAAAAATTAGACTGTATAAAAAAATTCACATTATTCCGTCGCTAAATACAATTTTTAAAGGCGCTATTTGTTTATCCTAACTTCAACATAGGAACAGAACAGTCACGCTAACCGGCTTTTAGCACCGACTACCACTGATTAGTCGCCAATTAGCACAAAATACCTGTGTACATGGGATATAATCTTTCGTTCATGCTGACTTTGGCATATCATTCTGGTCCTTTTTGTGCGAGTTTATTACAAGGCACGTAAAATCTTATACAAACTTGCATATACATTAGTTCTCCAGAAGAAAGCATATATGACTGTCCTTGCAATTTCGGATACGAATCAGTTAAATTGAGGTCGTTTCAGCATGTTAAACTGGTTATTTACTGTAAATACTGATATACTACTCAGCGGGAAAATAATTTATTTACTTTATTACAATATTTTGTATGAAAATAAAGTGAAACACACAACATTTCGCTTCAGTGCGTTTAAAAGACCGGATAATTTGTAAATAATGTGGAAATTTTAAAAGTATATTTAGAATGCAAACATTTATTGTTTCCTTGATTTTTCATTGATAAATAAACCTGTGCAGCGTAATCACCCATTATGGCTGTTGAACCCTTTATATTTTTGTACGGGCAGGTGAACCTTTCACCTCCCGGGTCTCTATGTACATAAACTTTTAGACGATTCACGTGCTCACGCGCGAGTGAAATCGAGCCGTTAGGCGTAAATGAAGTTTCGCCTAATAAGTGAATTAGGCATTTCCTCATATATACTCATGGATGTTTGCGTTGTTTCTCTCGTTTGTGTAAATGTGCTTATTTAATAGACGGCAAACACACTAATGGAAAAGGCAATTCATCCGGAAGATCGGCTTAATCCTTATTGTGAACTCGTCATGTATTGTCCAAAATTTGCCGCGCATAGAACTCAAACCTGGTCAGTACTGGAAGAGTTCTCATTAAGGACGAAACCGGTCTATTGTACGAATTGCCTTTTCTACACTATACAATTTTTAGTTTATACTGACAAATGTAAGTATAATGATTGTCAGGTGTTTATATCGAGTTCGCTACCTTGATTACATTAAATGTTATCACCGCCCGCGCAACCTATGTTCGTTTCATTCAGGTTAATGTGTGTGTTCCGCTTCAAAGATTTACATATATTGAAGCTCACTGTTAGTCCACATAACAGAGAAGTGAGAAAATTGTTGTATTATTTTTCTATTTATAAGACTCTCGTAAACAATACTTGTTCGAAAGAAGCTACCAATATTGGAAATCTGATAACTTTGGATTAGACATAGACTTACTAGTATTGACAGGCCAAGATTACAAATATAAGCCTAACTTTATATATTTTACCAGTTAAATAATGAAATGTTATACGGTGAAATTCCATTAATCCAGAAGATCGGTTTAGTCCTTATTGTGAACTCGTCCTGTATTGTCCAAAATTTCCCGCGAATAGAACTCAACTCTGAGCACATCTGCTTCCGAGTCTGTTGCTTTAGCCTCTGAACCACACAATTCCACACAACACGTAGTTTTAATTCGTGTACTATCTTAAGTTTCTGGTTTGGTCTTTCCTTCAGATGGAGCATAAAAGGCATACCTTTAGAGCTAAAATTGCAATTAGTCATCCCCAATTGTATACCATACACCGCACCATCTAGTGAAACGGTATTCAATTGAAGATTTAAATAATTAAGCGATCATTGGCTGTGAGGACGACGAGGAAGATTATTTAAATCAGTATTGCGAGCTTGATTTAATTTTTATTATCCCCACCAGCAATCTTTCTATACCTGACATAACGAAAGAAGTTTCACTGCAATCTGCATTCATTCTCTTTTAAGCCACATATTTTAAGTCCTCCTGCTAATTGCTCTGTATCCTCAATACTATCGTTGTTGACCATAATGTTAAAATATGATATATTGCAATTTATTTGTTGTGACAATAAGTGTGCGCACTGTCTCACTGAATACCACAGATGATAAAACGAAGATTTGGAGACCTTGAAAACAAATATCCATGTCAATTACCTGAAGCAAAATTTGAGATCTTTCCCGAAAAGTAAATTAAGGATAATAACTTCGTTGCAAACTTCAATAATTTATTAGCAAATTGTCTCAAGCCAGAACCACGCAGCAAAGCGTAACACGCACCTCAAAATCTCAACAAGACTCCCTTATGAAAATTACCAAAGACAAGTCAAAATCTTCAACAATATGTACAAAAGAGAATTCCAAAAAGTACAATATTTGTAGAAACAATCAAAGCTTTGTTTTATGAAACCAGTGATAACATCAAATGTCCAAAAATAATAAATGATTTATTTTGATATGAGGATTTAATTAATCTCGAACAAATAAATTGACCTCCATACCACCAACTCTTCGGAATCTATAACTACATGCACTGCGTCACCCAATTGCACACAATACACAATTGCTAATTCTAAATTAACTTATGATTCTTTATTAGAATCTAAGTCAGGCGCACAATTATTTGATTGTTTCCTTATTTTACACTCTCACCATGATTACATTTTCTATTTTTTGTCCTATTTATTTAAATATATAGAGATGTTGGAGATTTTGGATCGCCCAGAAGCCAGAAGCGCTAAAAATTAATTAGTCAAATTTTCTGTTAAATTACTGAGCCAATGTATATTTTGTGCTTAATTTTACACAACCCACGCTAATAGCGTATAAGCTATTTAGTTGTTTTCCTGCTTGAACTTTAGACTATAGGTTTATTTTCTTCGGAATTTTATCTTATTAACTCCTGTATGATCACAGTCATTCACATTGCTAGAATAAAGATGGAGATGAAGTGTTTTGTAGCGACTATTATGGTGCTTCTTTTATGTGACATATTTTCCTGTATACAAAATTTAGTTTTGTGCTTTTATATGAAATGATTGTTTATTTAAAAGAATTATTGAATATTTATAAAAATTAGACTGTATAAAAAAATTCACATTATTCCGTCGCTAAATACAATTTTTAAAGGCGCTATTTGTTTATCCTAACTTCAACATAGGAACAGAACAGTCACGCTAACCGGCTTTTAGCACCGACTACCACTGATTAGTCGCCAATTAGCACAAAATACCTGTGTACATGGGATATAATCTTTCGTTCATGCTGACTTTGGCATATCATTCTGGTCCTTTTTGTGCGAGTTTATTACAAGGCACGTAAAATCTTATACAAACTTGCATATACATTAGTTCTCCAGAAGAAAGCATATATGACTGTCCTTGCAATTTCGGATACGAATCAGTTAAATTGAGGTCGTTTCAGCATGTTAAACTGGTTATTTACTGTAAATACTGATATACTACTCAGCGGGAAAATAATTTATTTACTTTATTACAATATTTTGTATGAACATAAATTGAAACACACAACATTTCGCTTCAGTGCGTTTAAATGACCGGATAATTTGTAAATAATGTGGAAATTTTAAAAGTATATTTAGAATGCAAACATTTATTGTTTCCTTGATTTTTCATTGATAAATAAACCTGTGCAGCGTAATCACCCATTATGGCTGTTGAACCCTTTATATTTTTGTACGGGCAGGTGAACCTTTCACCTCCCGGGTCTCTATGTACATAAACTTTTAGACGATTCACGTGCTCACGCGCGAGTGAAATCGAGCCGTTAGGCGTAAATGAAGTTTCGCCTAATAAGTGAATTAGGCATTTCCTCATATATACTCATGGATGTTTGCGTTGTTTCTCTCGTTTGTGTAAATGTGCTTATTTAATAGACGGCAAACACACTAATGGAAAAGGCAATTCATCCGGAAGATCGGCTTAATCCTTATTGTGAACTCGTCATGTATTGTCCAAAATTTGCCGCGCATAGAACTCAAACCTGGTCAGTACTGGAAGAGTTCTCATTAAGGACGAAACCGGTCTATTGTACGAATTGCCTTTTCTACACTATACAATTTTTAGTTTATACTGACAAATGTAAGTATAATGATTGTCAGGTGTTTATATCGAGTTCGCTACCTTGATTACATTAAATGTTATCACCGCCCGCGCAACCTATGTTCGTTTCATTCAGGTTAATGTGTGTGTTCCGCTTCAAAGATTTACATATATTGAAGCTCACTGTTAGTCCACATAACAGAGAAGTGAGAAAATTGTTGTATTATTTTTCTATTTATAAGACTCTCGTAAACAATACTTGTTCGAAAGAAGCTACCAATATTGGAAATCTGATAACTTTGGATTAGACATAGACTTACTAGTATTGACAGGCCAAGATTACAAATATAAGCCTAACTTTATATATTTTACCAGTTAAATAATGAAATGTTATACGGTGAAATTCCATTAATCCAGAAGATCGGTTTAGTCCTTATTGTGAACTCGTCCTGTATTGTCCAAAATTTCCCGCGAATAGAACTCAACTCTGAGCACATCTGCTTCCGAGTCTGTTGCTTTAGCCTCTGAACCACACAATTCCACACAACACGTAGTTTTAATTCGTGTACTATCTTAAGTTTCTGGTTTGGTCTTTCCTTCAGATGGAGCATAAAAGGCATACCTTTAGAGCTAAAATTGCAATTAGTCATCCCCAATTGTATACCATACACCGCACCATCTAGTGAAACGGTATTCAATTGAAGATTTAAATAATTAAGCGATCATTGACAGTGAGGACGACGAGGAAGATTATTTAAATCAGTATTGCGAGCTTGATTTAATTTTTATTATCCCCACCAGCAATCTTTCTATACCTGACATAACGAAAGAAATTTCACTGCAATCTGCATTCATTCTCTTTTAAGCCACATATTTTAAGTCCTCCTGCTAATTGCTCTGTATCCTCAATACTATCGTTGTTGACCATAATGTTAAAATATGATATATTGCAATTTATTTGTTGTGACAATAAGTGTGCGCACCGTCTCACTGAATACCACAGATGATAAAACGAAGATTTGGAGACCTTGAAAACAAATATCCATGTCAATTACCTGAAGCAAAATTTGAGATCTTTCCCGAAAAGTAAATTAAGGATAATAACTTCGTTGCAAACTTCAATAATTTATTAGCAAATTGTCTCAAGCCAGAACCACGCAGCAAAGCGTAACACGCACCTCAAAATCTCAACAAGACTCCCTTATGAAAATTACCAAAGACAAGTCAAAATCTTCAACAATATGTACAAAAGAGAATTCCAAAAAGTACAATATTTGTAGAAACAATCAAAGCTTTGTTTTATGAAACCAGTGATAACATCAAATGTCCAAAAATAATAAATGATTTATTTTGATATGAGGATTTAATTAATCTCGAACAAATAAATTGACCTCCATACCACCAACTCTTCGGAATCTATAACTACATGCACTGCGTCACCCAATTGCACACAATACACAATTGCTAATTCTAAATTAACTTATGATTCTTTATTAGAATCTAAGTCAGGCGCACAATTATTTGATTGTTTCCTTATTTTACACTCTCACCATGATTACATTTTCTATTTTTTGTCCTATTTATTTAAATATATAGAGATGTTGGAGATTTTGGATCGCCCAGAAGCCAGAAGCGCTAAAAATTAATTAGTCAAATTTTCTGTTAAATTACTGAGCCAATGTATATTTTGTGCTTAATTTTACACAACCCACGCTAATAGCGTATAAGCTATTTAGTTGTTTTCCTGCTTGAACTTTAGACTATAGGTTTATTTTCTTCGGAATTTTATCTTATTAACTCCTGTATGATCACAGTCATTCACATTGCTAGAATAAAGATGGAGATGAAGTGTTTTGTAGCGACTATTATGGTGCTTCTTTTATGTGACATATTTTCCTGTATACAAAATTTAGTTTTGTGCTTTTATATGAAATGATTGTTTATTTAAAAGAATTATTGAATATTTATAAAAATTAGACTGTATAAAAAAATTCACATTATTCCGTCGCTAAATACAATTTTTAAAGGCGCTATTTGTTTATCCTAACTTCAACATAGGAACAGAACAGTCACGCTAACCGGCTTTTAGCACCGACTACCACTGATTAGTCGCCAATTAGCACAAAATACCTGTGTACATGGGATATAATCTTTCGTTCATGCTGACTTTGGCATATCATTCTGGTCCTTTTTGTGCGAGTTTATTACAAGGCACGTAAAATCTTATACAAACTTGCATATACATTAGTTCTCCAGAAGAAAGCATATATGACTGTCCTTGCAATTTCGGATACGAATCAGTTAAATTGAGGTCGTTTCAGCATGTTAAACTGGTTATTTACTGTAAATACTGATATACTACTCAGCGGGAAAATAATTTATTTACTTTATTACAATATTTTGTATGAACATAAATTGAAACACACAACATTTCGCTTCAGTGCGTTTAAATGACCGGATAATTTGTAAATAATGTGGAAATTTTAAAAGTATATTTAGAATGCAAACATTTATTGTTTCCTTGATTTTTCATTGATAAATAAACCTGTGCAGCGTAATCACCCATTATGGCTGTTGAACCCTTTATATTTTTGTACGGGCAGGTGAACCTTTCACCTCCCGGGTCTCTATGTACATAAACTTTTAGACGATTCACGTGCTCACGCGCGAGTGAAATCGAGCCGTTAGGCGTAAATGAAGTTTCGCCTAATAAGTGAATTAGGCATTTCCTCATATATACTCATGGATGTTTGCGTTGTTTCTCTCGTTTGTGTAAATGTGCTTATTTAATAGACGGCAAACACACTAATGGAAAAGGCAATTCATCCGGAAGATCGGCTTAATCC
>JAQBSW010005131.1:0-60777 GCA_029291075.1 Eudiplozoon nipponicum | reverse complement strand
GGGCGGTGATTCTTAGAGCGGCATACCTTTTGAAAATGTCCTTTGTTTCCACAACTTTTACAGAAAGCGTTTCTGGCCGGACATTTCCATCTTAAATGATAATCGTACCCACAAAAGTCACATTTTTGTTTAACAGCAGCAACAAGATTATCTGTAGATTTATCGGAGGTTGATGAAGGACTGAGTGGCTGAACCGTTGCAGTGTGTGCAGAATTCAAACAGTTTTGATATGATAATGATTGCTTTTCCGCCATTTCGAGACCACGTGCTTGATCAAAAGCCGCTTGAAAATTAAGTGAGTTGTGTTCTAAGAGACGTTGTCTGATTGAATTGGACTGGATTCCATTAATGAAGGCATCGCGCAGAGCATCGTCTCGATTTTCCTCGGCCGTAGTTGGTTTGAAATTGCACTCCCTAGCTAACGATTTCAGAATCTGAACAAATTGATCCAATGTTTGTCCATTTTCTTGTTTAGTAGTCGCGAGTATATGACGAACAAAGACTTCATTTTTCGGTCTGACATAGAGATTCATTAGAGTTTTGATAGCATTATCATACGTATCGCAGTCAACGATGTGTTCATATACGTTAGGAGAGACGTAGGAAATAAGAGTGTCTAATTTATCCGGATTCATGGATTCGACTGATTTCAGGAGACCACAGAATGTACGATACCAATGATTCCATTGTTTTGCTGCATCTGGTGCACTAGGTTCAACATCAAATCTTTCTGGTCTGAGTAGGCGTTCCATGATTGGGTTATATGATGAATAAATTGTTCTGAATCACAGTAACAAGCACAGCAAACGGGCAGATTGAGTCGAAAATCAGAAGAAAGAGTCGCCTAAAATATTAGGCTTTATTCATCATATAATGCAGATATACATGCTAAAAGACAAAGCAAAACATGTTAGTATACGAACGGTGTGAATATAAATGTGTGTACAAATAAACAATCATATCACTACGTCTTCATACGCGGTTACGTATATATATATATATATATATATATATATATATATATATATATATATATATATATATATATACATACATATATATATATATATACATACATATATACATACATATATATATATATATATATATATATATATATATATACAATTCATCAAGTAGAACAGTTTCGTTCTTATTGAGAACTCGTCAAGTACTAACCAGAATTTTCCGCGGTCGGAGCTCGAACATGGGAATATTTGCAGCGTAGTCTCGCACTCGGCCACACTGAACACGAAATTTTCAGTTAAAAATCAACTAATATTTCTGATTAGCCTTTCCATCAGTGGGAGTCGATGTGGCATCTTTTGCAACCTAAAATTGTAACTAGCCATCACCCACCTGTCATTAAAGAAAAGACATCATTCCACCTAAAGAATTGATTTTCCATGGCAGGATTTCGGTTATATACATGTTGATTTAATTTGAGCGTTTTGTAACGTAGAAAAGGCGATTCATCAAGCATGACAGTTTCGTCCTTATCATGAACTCTTCATTGAATTCTTTACTTCATGCAGTGCTTAGTTGATAATATATATATATATATATATATATATATATATATATAAATATATATATATATATATATATATATATATATAATCAAAATCCTACATTGAAATACAAATTCAGTATCATTTTCTCAAGTATGTCTTTTCTGTAATGACAGATTGGAGATAACAAGTTAGAAATATGTGACGCAAAGAATTTAACATACGCTCAAATAAATGTTAGCTTTAAATATTCTATGGCATAAAACTGCAAATTGCGTAGTGTACCGCAGGGATCGCCCAACGAATAAACGCAAGGCTCTACAGCAAATGTGCCTTGGTTTGAGTCCAGGTCACCGCAACTATCGGCAAGTATTTGACTAATTCCAAATAAAGACGAAGCCGGTCTACTCGACAAATTGCAATCACTGCTTTATGAAATGCTTAATTTACACTAAAACCACACACACACACACACACACACACACACAGAGATGTATATAATTATATATATATATATATATATATATCCTTATTATGTCCAGTGCCTTTGAATATTACACAGTATATTTTTAATTAGGAAGAAAAAACATTAATAACAAAGTGGATAAAGGTAATTTATTTCTTGAATACAAAAAACATCGCTCTACAATCATTCATTTATATATTCTTGGTTTCCAATTGATTATGCTAGTGGTAACGAATCTGACTCGCTTTTAATTCTATTTCTTGTTTTGGCTGATTGGTAAGTGTTTATGCGTTTGTGTTTGTGTGTGTGCATGTTTGCATGTAAAGGTCATTCTCGCTGTATTGCAAAGTAATGTCTGAGATCTGGTCATTATTGTATTGATGGCTTGAGAATTAACCATTTGTGCGCATTGTTCGCTGTTACATGTACGAGTGCTATTTTCCCAGTGTAGTTTATCGTTCCACCTTATTGCGCAAATTTGTGTTCTGCACATGCTAACAGTGCCAGTGTGGATTTCGGTGTTGAACGCTCATATTGTTTGAAAACTTGTCGCCGTATGCGCCTCTGTTATTTCCTCTTCAGTTTGTTGCCAATCCGATTGAATGTTTGTTGATTCTAGTCGATGGCATGTTCGGTCTTGCCTGGATACTAGTAAATTGTTGTTGAATTTTGTTATTCTTGGCCAGTCGATTAGAATATCATGTTGATGAAACTTTTTAATATTTAGGTCAGGTGCTTGTTGTTTTATATAAATGGCTTCATAAACAAATAATAATTTTTCTGATTTTGCTTTATGTTGAATTGAGAAATTGGTCGAATTGACTGGGTGCCCCATTGCCAATATATGATCGGAAATAGCTGATTTTCCAGACAGTGCCAAGCCTTTGTTAATCAATTTATATGGCAAATGTTGCCGGATTCTGTTTATCAATTGCTTCTTCGTACACCTGATATATGTGCTACCGTACATACATGAGAATTTGTGGACTATAAATGATTTGGAGAGAATTGGCAATTGATCTTTGGCATCCAACCTCATGATTCACCATGTACTAAATGTCATATTAACTTTAACACTGGGAAAGTTCTCCTTAGTTATTCTATTCAGCCGCCATGCAATTATTGAGGCTGGAACGTCTCTAAATGGTAAGTTTAGGAAAACCTGCTTGACGGTATCCTCTCTAGTGCGAATCTGCCATGGTCTGATGTTGACATCAATGAAACGCTCTGGGTAGTTGTTCATTAGCAAAATTTTCCTGAGGTAGCCTAGTTCTTCCTCAATCTTGTGTTCAGAGCAGATCTTCCTGATTCTGTTTGCTAGGTTGTTTACTAAGTTTCTTTTGTGATATTTTGGCACACTGTTGTTGTAGTGAATGTATTGTCCGGTGAAAGTGGATTTTCTATATATGGCCAGTGGCAAATCCCCGTTTTCTTCTCGAGTGAGTTTGATGTCAAGCAAGGGAAAACTGACGTCTTTCTCTACCTCGAGAGTGAATTTGATGTCTGGATCGGTTCCGTTTGCTTGTTTGAGGATTTCGGAAGTGTCTGCTGCTTCTGAGATAAAAAAACTCATTTTTGATAAGGTCGCACAAGATCTCCGTTGTCTTATCCAGTGGTATGTTTGTAAATAAGGATGAGACATCATGCGAGACCATTTTATTCTGTAGAATGTTCTTCTCCTTTAGTTCATTTGATAGTTCGAAGGAGTCCTTGATAGTGCAATTCTTTCTGGTGTTTTGACAAGATCACTTTTGAGTAATTGGGTATAAATTTGTCTGGGTTTGTAGGAAATTTCGATTGTGTAGGAAATTTGTCCAGGTCCTGCGTAAGGTCCTTAGTTTCTCTGTCGGCTGTTAATTTCACCAGCGTTTCTATCTTCGTTGTAAAAGCGGTGTATTCGCTGTCGTTCAGTCTTGCAATTTGACAACTCAGTAATTGAATGATTCTCTCAGCATCTTGCAGTTTTGATTGGTTTTCCTCGATGGCATTAAGCAATAAGCGACTTATAAGTTTATTCTTCGGTTTTTGGTTATTTCGCCTGCACTGCTTGAGGAATCGTTTTGGCACAACATCTTATTGTAAACACGATTTGAAGAACTTAATTTATAATAGATGTTATTATGAAAAACACTCTTCTACACGTTCAGAATGAAGTTCTCACAGGCGATCTTGACTATGCAGACGATATCGTGCTATTATTCGATAATCGAGATTCTGTTCAGGCCACCTTCAATAGATTAACTGGCGTTGTTCAGTACTTCGGTGTGAAATTTGCACGCTCTAAATGTAAGATACTCTTATGGGATCACCCACCACTAACTCCAAATCTGCGAGCGCAAAGTGAAGATCTGGCAGCATTATCAATAACACAGGCAATATAGCTGACTATATGAGTATGAGAATCACAAAAGCTAGAGTAGCTTTCTCCAACCTTCGCCGTTTATTGAGAAACGTGAGTATTTTATTCGGTCGTGTTTACAATACATATATGCGCGCAGTTTTATTATACGCTGAGACGGATTTCAGACGGTTGCATGCATTCGACCATCGTTGTTTGAGAAGCATAGCACATGTAGGTTACCAACAACGAATATCAAACGCGAACATCCGTGCCCGTATTTTTGGATAGACCAACATGTGTTCCTCGTTAGAAAAACAAATAAGGCTCCATCAACAAAATTGGCTGTCGCATTTTTTGGATGTACTCAATTCGATTTTTCAGTAGAGCACTATTCTCTTATACAACGCCAGATTGGCGTAAGAACCAAGGTGGGCAGATTTTGACATGGCAAGTCCACTGCTTCAAAATTAAGTAGTACAGGACCCACTTGTCTGCCAGTATGGGGCTCGCAGGCGCATAAAAATTTTGGTTGAAAACCCTGCGTGATATGGCTCTTCGTAACATTCTTTTCTAAGAAGAGCAGAGTTAGGCGCGAGGTTTGATTTTGTTTATGACGTGATACAGTAAAACTCACAAGGAAGCTGCATTGCTGATGTTGCCTTGCCTTAAGGCTGACTTATTCAAAAAGGTGCTGTGCAGATGCTTAGCTTGTAGCTAGATACTTTCTCTCAAATATCTCATTAATAATTTGTGTGCCTAAATAATTGTTTTCTATGGAAATGCAACGTTAGCTATTATTCGTTTTTGTTTAGCTGTGTACGATGATGCAAACCTTTAGGCAGCTACCTGAACAGCGACATGTTTATCTTTGTCCCACATCGTTTATCGTTCTACACTTCAAGGAAAATTTTGACTATGCGAATCATAGCATACGATTAAATATATTGGCAAACATTAGTATGTCTGCTAAATGCTCGTATATTGTAACTCTTTACATTACGAGTTTTGGTCACTTAATGCCCAACAATGAAACGTCGAATGTGTCCGAGATACATGCCCAATTTCGCTATTTTTTTCAATTTGACTTTCATGTTATTATGAACTACTTTCTGACATGCTTTAAGGAAGCTGGCGTCAAGGTTTTCCTGAACCTTAAATTAAGCAATCTCAATTATTCGTCGAACGAAATTCTATCCATACCAACTTGGACAGATTATCAGTAGATATTCATCGTTGCGGATTTAAGCTTGCAACGTCAAAGTGTAAGATATTGCTACAATTAAAGTACTTCAAATCTGCAATTTCATGATGAAGACTTTTATGGTACGATGCAACAATAACTCAGGCAATATGAATGAAAAATTGGTAAATTTTGCTGTATTTCTGTTGCTTATTGTGTGGTTAATACAGAAGCCTTTAATACTTGAAGATCCATTATCATACTAACATGAGAAATAAAAAATAACTTTTTAAACGACAAACATAATACTGTAAAGCAAAAATGCTAAAGAATAATATTTTACGAAGGGGAGCGACTAGTTCAAATGGAGGTAATAAAAGAGATAGCACACAGAAATGAGGCAACCTAGATCTCGACAAAAAACCATTATGGCAGTCAGATTTAAAGCAAAGCAACATCAACAAAATAGCCTCTATGCTCTTTTCACTGCATCGCAATTAACTCTAACTAACTAATAATAGAAAATCAAAATCTACCTTACACCACTTTCGATTTTATTAAAATCGATATATTATACAATTATTGGCCAGTTGATTTTAATTGCTAAACGAATTCATAGAAACACTTATTTTGACAGCCAAGGTCAACAGTGAACAGAATATTTTTAACCAAAATATAAATGAAATATAATCTAGAGTGTAATTAAGATAACGAGAGAATTACTGGGCAAAATTGTTGCAGATTTGTTATCAGTGAAAAACCAATGTTAAAACACAGACTTCGTTTTGAAACCAAATAATAAAGATTATGTATTAGGTATTGCGCACCTAGCAGCACATTAGTTCAATTATGACCAGAAGGATAAACCAAAGACAGCATGAACGGAATGTATAAATCTCGTGCACATTTGTTTCGTGTTTACTAGTGAATCATCAGTAGGAGCCGGATTTCGCACTTTATCTACTATATATTTTGGCGTAATACTGGCTCTAACTGATAGGGTATTGGAGCAACATATTTTCCTACATTCCTCAACCAAATATATAGTGGTTAAAGGGCGTAATACGGGCTCCCACTGATGAGTCGCCAGTAAGCACGAAACGAATGTGCACGAGATTATAAATTCCGTTCATGCTGTCTTTTTTTATCACTCTGGTCATAATTCAACTAATTTGTTACCAGGTGCGCAATATTTAAAACATAATTGCGTATATATTAGTTCGGAAAGGTTCATACTACCAATCCCTGATTGACTAGCTTGAGCCCGCCGGTCGTCAGGCCGGAATTTTTGCCCTCAAGACCGATTAGCTTTGACTTTAGAATATCTTCATATTTTGATAAGAGGAAAGAGTAGTAAATGAGATAGAATCGGAGATGATGATGTCTGTAATAGTCTGATTTCGCTTATCCATCCAGATAATGCGACCGTTGCAGTATGTCATCATTGTAATTTTTATCGCTCATGGCTATATGTGGACTGTAAAAGAACACTAAGTCGCCAACTCCTAGTTTATTCGGAGTTTTCCTTCTCCCAGATAATGTGCCAAACCAGGCTGATGAGCCCAATCTGCCCAGATGCCAGTGGCCATAGTTACCTTCAGCAGCCGAAACCTGTCCTTCGCGTCCTGTACGCTTGCTCTCATTCTGTCACTACGCAATTAACACTAAGTGTTACTGCGTCGTTAAGCCAAACTCGAGGCTTCACATGTAGTTGTATGATCACCTTGGAAGGTCGACTCGCGTCCGTACGTGCAATTGACTATGGGTTTTCTAGTTTAGCCTCTGTGTTGTTTATTTTTCTAACGACTAATAAACTGTGAGGAATAGTTTAAATTGATTAATACGCTAGGTGATGGTGGTCCATTCTTACTATATTTTCGTTCCCATTAAAAATAGTTTTCGCACACTCAAAAAGAATTCGTGTATATATTTGTTTATTGATATTTCGATCGACGCCCCAGTTTTGATTAAAAATCTGCCGTCCTTTTTTCTCAATATACCAAGTTCTACACCACTATATGACAGTCTAAATGAGAAATCGTTTATAAATTCTTTTCATTCATCCGCATGGCTTTCAATGTAAACCATAGTTGCTCCATTGTTAGTTTTTATGCGTTAAATTTTTAAATTTAGCCTTTATGCATACATGCTAGACATGAAATTCTGTATATTCTGCCTTAGATAATTTTGTAATACTTTAGTAGCTCGTGTGATTATTAATCCTTAACATTAGCTTGGCATACAAGGTACAAGCAAAAGGTTAATATTAACCCACAAATTAGTATACCGCATTCCATGCAAGATACTAATTTAACGATAGCAAAACTATCTCGAATAAGATAATATATAAGTATTAATAAGCAAAATGTTAGATTATATAAAATAAGATCATGCTGAAGCACGAAGACATTACAAAAAGTAGACATAGCTAAAGAACTAAAGTTTAGCTTCTGTGAACTGATAGAAAGTAAGAGCCTTAAGAAAAATGAATTTAAATAAAATTTCCTATTTATAAACCAATTAAAATATTTATTATATATAGCCCGGAAAGCCATTCGATGGACGCAAGGAACACAGCCATCATCCCGTTTCATGTGAAGCCTCGAGTTTGGTCTAACTGTGCTGTAACTTTTTTGTTAAATGTGTAGTGACGGAATGAGAGCAAACATTCCAGACGTGAAGGATAAGTTTCGGCTACTGAAGAACACTGGCCACTGGCATCTGGGAAGATAGTGCTCATCAGCCTTGGTTGGCAGACTATCTAGGAGAAGGAAAACTCCGAATACAAACTATCACTAAGAATGGGCAACCTAGTGTTCTTTTACAGTCCACATATAACTATGACAAGTATATGGCAGTGAAGCATTAGTCAATTTTGACTTTTGTATGGCTGGACATGATGATGATGATATATTAGTTCTCCGCCACAAACAGTATCTAACAACAAAATAGACCACATGCTGAAAGAGGAAGATGATATCTTGACTATAAATTTCGACAACATACACATGGATACACATGCAACTATACCAAATATAATTGATTGTTACATCATCTATTTGAGACCATAGTTTTCCGGAGCTGGAGCACACCATGTGGCGCAAAGCCTTAAACTATATCGGAGTATTGTGCTACTCAATTACAATGCACGCACTGCGCAGCTATCCAACAGTCGTTCATCAATATCGTTGCTCGTTGAGCTAAGTCTAGTTAGCATAAATCATGCAAAATTAGATAGATTTTTCATTTTTGGCATGTTAGTTTTTTTAAAGACTTCAGAATACTGTTTAACACTATTAATTTTTAACTAGCACAAGTCGTAATGTCACTTTTATCTAAGTTATTTATTAGTTTACTGTGACTTAAAATGCGTACGTATATACAGTGGAGTTAAGTGGAGCAAGTACATTCGCTTTCGCAAATTCATTACATATTAATTATTAATGATTAGGGGTTCCTGCAATAAAAAGGGTCTTCTAACACTGGACAACTCAACTAACGCTCTAGACAAAAGCATTGTATGTAAAATAATAATTCATTCAGTAGACAGGTTTTGTCCTTATTGGGAACTCTTCCATTAGGGTTCAGAATCTCGCCGTGGACGAGGCTTGTACATTGGCACGTCTGATTCTTAGTCTGTGACTAAACATAGCCATTAACTGGAGCATAACTCTACTCGTTATATTGCTAATCTACACAAATTAAAATCCATAAATTAAAGTAAAAAGTTATTTCTCAACTAATATAAAGCTTCATAGGAAGCCTAACTGAAAATATAATTGATTCATTCGTCGATTTTGAGTAAAAATGCTACCGTTAGACAAGATTTGACATAGTAACACATAAAATCAACGAAACTTGATGCGATAAAATTTTGTCACTTTAATATCAATATGTAAACCATAAAGGAATGCACATGGAATAAAGAGCCTTCTAATATTAACATTTATAAATTACCTTAAGGATATATCACCCGAGCTCCTGCTAATTGATAATCTTTTCATATCAACCACAGCGTCCTGACGGATTTTAGGAACAGGGCTATCAATTAGTAGTTGCCAGGCTTCAGCTCTCATTGAGTCGGGTATACCCTTTCGACAACGACTACGTAACTTATCTCGATACTTTGTCTTCCAGACCTCCCAATGTTTAAACATATACTTCCATTTTAGCTCGCGCTCTCGGATAACTTTAATTGAAGTTCGGAGTTCACTAGAGTAATAATGTTAAATAATTCGCACCTCTCGGGGTTTGTAAACTGTTTTCCACCAGAAAATCCATATCGATCGACAACCACATGTGTCTCTTTGAGTTGATCTTCTTCGCTGCCACTATCTTGAGTACCTAAAGGAGCTAAACAAGCTTCGTTGTTTAAGGATTTCATGATAAAATATTAAAATTAAAAAAAATACAAACACATCAATTGCTAGCAAAAAGAGCGCACAACTCTAAAGAATACTTAAACACAGTTAAAATTTTTACTTTCTATTGCAGATTCGAGAATATTTAATATCTCATTTGGTAATCAAAATGTACTGAATCGCTAGTTGTGTGTGCATGAGAGATCAATACATACACCGACGGCCTAATATATAACCGTGTATGATTAGTGTGGTGGTCAATTAAGTCTCCCTATAAATATTAATATAGAATAGGATATAATAGAATATCTTTATTTGGATTCAAACCACACATGTTCCATCAAATAATAATATTGGAAAATGTACAATATAAAAAAGATATCACATCACATAAATATGTGCAATTAGTCTCACGTAGATAAGTAAATCTCACTAGTTGTACTGTACAATATATCAACATCAGAAAGTTCGGCTGTAAAGAGTAATAGATTCATCATCAAAAATAGGAAAAATTAAGGTATAATTCGAGTGTAACATTATGCAAAAATTATGAGAACCATGACTAAAAATTGATTGTATGTATTGTTGACCAACATGATGATATAGAATAGAATAGAATAGAATATCTTTATTTGGATTCAAACCACACATATTCCATCGAATAATAAAATTGGAAAATGTACAATATATATACTTTTTAAATATCACATCACATATAATTGTGCAATTAGTCATATATAGATAAGTATATCTCACAAGTTGTACTATAAAACAAATCAATATCAGAAAGATCGGTTGTAGAGAATTATAGATACATTATCAAAAAAGAACAATTAAGGTATAATTCGAGTGAAACATTATGCAAAAATTTGAGAACCATGACTAGCTATTGGTGTATGTATAATGCATAATATTTCAATTATAATCATACAAAACTTGGGGATAAAAATCTCAAGAAATTATGTTGCTGATAACAATTATCCTTGTCTTTTATTCAACCACGAGAAAGTATTATCATAATCAAAATTAAAAATATCAGCAGGATTGTAGACTTTTTCTAGTTCAGTAGATAAAAATTTAAAAGACATCTTAGATGGAGGCGTTTCTCTAAGCCCCTTTGGCAATTGATTATAAATTTTGTAAATTTTCGAAAAAGAGAATAACTTGCTCGCAACATTCCCCACCAAAGGAGGAGATATTGTCAAATGTCCAGATCTAGTTCCAACTTCATGACTCTTTCTTATTGGATTCATATAGGCACCAGTCCACTGGTTCAAATGGAAAACTTTTATGCAATAGCACATCCTCCGAAACCATAAAGTTTGCAGTGATACAAACTGTAATCTAGTGGTGTATATAGTGCAGGAGATAGGACTAATTTGTTTCACAACTTTTCTTTGTACAGCTTCTATCTTATTGGACAAGCCCTTTTTTAATGGATTCCAAGTAGCGGCAGCATATTCTAGTATCGGTCTAATCCATAGTATATACATTTTAAATTTTATGCCATTCGATAAAATATTTCTTTTTATTAGTGCCAATCTGTTCTTGGCACTGCCTACTATCCTTTCAATATGTCTCTCAGCAGAAGCTTTCATCCAATTCTCAGATAAAATATATTTGGACATTTGAAATTACCGTTGGTTTCTTAAAAAAGTTATGCTTTTAATCATCTTGGATTTTTTTCATATTAACTTAAGAATAGAATAGACGAGAATATATTCATTTGGATCCAAACCACACATAATAATGGTAATGAATTTATTTTGCAACAAAAGCCAACAGCTCCAACGATTGAAATGAAGAGGTACAAATCAAAAGTAGGATATGTAAAGTTGAATGTAATTGAGACTAGCAAAGTATATAACCATAGGAGAGGAGGGATTTGAGAAAGAGAAGTTCTTTCATCAACTTCGTGATAGATCGTTCTGATGGAATGGAGATTCCATTTGAGTAGGAAGGATCGACTAGATAGAAGAAAGTCTGCACGCCAGTGTCGCGTGCAAGGATCATTGACTTTAGTTGAGCGAGGTTGAGGTTGATAGAAAACGTGGAGGAACCAGCGTTTTAAGTTTCCGATTGTTTGTTGAAACAAAAAGAAGAGATTTAGTAGAGCAGATAGTGGCATAGCAATCAATATTTGGATGCGGTAGAATGAAACTGAGAACAGAAATGTTATTGATGAATCCTTATTTCAGTTTGAGAATCAGAGACGGTAAGTTGAAAGAAGAGGCTAGCCAGAAGAGACTTCACGCTCCGAAACTGGATAATAGCCTAGGGATAGAAAGCTGTGTTATGGGTTAAGGAGGAACCAGTTTCGCTTCAAAGTGATTTTGAGCGGCCTTTTTAAATTCGTGATGGGTTAGGAGCTTTATTTCCGCGGGAAGAATGTTGAATACACTTGTGGCTTTGGAAAAGCGATAGATTTTATTAAATAAAATTGGAGTGTGGTTGGATTGGATTGAAGAGTTGCTATGGCATGTAGCATAGTAGTAACTTGGGTGAGCGAAGTTTGATAGTGATAGGCTAGCTGTAAACTTATGAACGAAAGAAATGACTTGTAAGTGACGAGAAAACCATAGCGGAAGAAGGTTCTCCAGGAGTAGGCATTCCCGATAATACTGGCTGTGAGGTAAGACTCTCTTTAAAAATCTGAAAGAAATCTGTTCCATGGCGTAAGAGAAGGCTAGAGTGAGGGGACAGTAAAATTCGCTACCGTATGAAGTGAGTGGTAGGACATAGACCTTAAACAATGTGAGTTAGAGAGTGGGATTGTTAGACTTAAAGCAGATTAAGCGGGGCCACTTGAAGTGTTTGGAGGTTGTATGTTGAAGATGTGGGGAGAAGTCTAGCGATTTAGGATAAGAGATTCCAAGGTGCTTGGCCGAGTCAATTAATTTAATATCAAGGTAACAACTGGTATCTGGGAGTGGACAGAATGGGTCAGAGATAAGTTTCATCAGACGAGTCTTGTCGGAGTTTAATTTAAGACCGATTATGCAAAGCTGCAAGTGTAACGAAGATAACAGCTGAGTTGTTAAGAGGTAGAGAGGAGTTGGATGCTGTAGAGTTGCTGAATAAATTACCATGTCATCTGCATATTTGAAAAGCTTGAATAGGTTGTCCTCAACCTGCACTTGAGCAAGTGGTAGGTTGAATAGTATAGGACCTAGTACGGAACACTGGGGAACTCCAGATCGGATAAGGGCTGACCTCGAGTGACTATTTCCGACTTTTACAGTTGTGTAACGATGTTGAAGATAATAACTGATAAGATTGAGGACGTTGCCGCTAATACCACAGCTTAAAAAGGCGGATTCAATTGCCGAGAACAACAGTGAACCATAGGCCTTGGAAACATCAAGAAAATGGAGAGTGCATTCATGACCTTTAGAGGTAGAGGATTAACAGTGATCAAGGACACTGATTAATTTGGTTGAAGAGCGGCCATTCAGGAAGCCATGTTGATCGTCGAGCGGGCAGAAGTTATGTCGAGACTTGATGAAAGGTTAGATAAAGTTATATAAGACCCTGTCGAAGATTTTAGTGAAAGAAGGAAAGAAATTGATAGGGCGGAGATCTTTAAATGAGTAGATTGACAATGTACCATTTTTTGGGATAGGGGAGATTGTCTTAATAAGCCATTCCGCGGGAAGACAGGTAGTTTCAAGGCATCGGTGATAACATCGGCGAGCGGAGAGAAGTGCAATCATCCTGACAGAGAAACAATACTGATCAAAATTGTGTTTAGATTTTATGTCTTTAATTGCTTGAACAAAGGAGGCCGGCAAAATAATGAACCAACGTAGGTTCTCAGCGTCTCCGTTGTCAAGCATCTCAGCAGGCGGAGTGGTAATGGATAAGAAGTCTAGAAGTTATTTTATATAATCGTCGGCAAAGCTGGAGTCGTCAGACCGAGAGAAGTTTATGTATAAAGAATTGGACATTTGTAGTAATTGGTGTTTGATTAGTGCAAACTTTTTCCAAGAGTTGAGTGCTGTGCGGATGCGTCTCTTGATGTTGAGCGCTTGTTTGTTGATTACCTTTTTAATGTGCACATCGATACGTCGGACAGCGAGAGCGCAAGCAAGTGATGTTGTGCGTAATCTGGAATTGCTTGCAAGGTTTACGCCTGCTTTAAATAAGTCATTCAACTCGTTCATCGCGTGAATGTGTTGAATGGAGGTGGCAGAAGTAAAATGGTAGGATAAGATGTTATGGACATCGGAAAAACCTGAGGAGGGGTTGTCTGGGAGAATAAGATCTCTCCAATTAACGAAGTTAAAGAGTGGACTAAACTCTTTCTAATTGGTAAATTGCCTGAAAGTTTGATGCTCTCTTTAGGGATAGAGGATAAAAGAGGAATACGAAAGGATACCTGACAGTGGTCGAGATTAGGAAGATCTTCCTAAAATGTACTTTTGCCACGTCTTTGTTGGAGAGGACACAGTCAAGCTAGTTGTTCCCTCGTGTAAGGAAGTGCACAAATTGACTTAGGAGGTTGTCCGCAAAGAGCCGAATCAACGGGTGATTTTCCGTAGTTATATTATGCCAATTGGCCAGATGAAGGTTAAGGTCACCCAAAACGATGTATTGATCGGAGTGTTGAGAGAAGAAAGTGGACATTAGTTGAGCCCCACAGTTGTCAATTATTATTGAGAGGTTTGGGAGTCTGTAGACAACGCAAAAGGATAAGGTTTGGTCTAGAATCAGCAGCTGAAACGAAAATAATTCTAATCCTAGCAAGTTCGATGTAGACAGGTGTTTGGGCACGAGAAAGGAATGGACAAAGAGAGTCAGACTACCTCCACGATCAGTCGTTTTGTCACTTCGAAGGAAAGTGTAGCCATTGATGAGGAAAAGATCATGGCAATGAACGGAAGAGGACAGCCATGTTTCAGTAAGAAAGCACATGTCTAGCTCGTTAGAGGATAAAAAGCCCGCAATTTTTTTACTTTTGGCGTAAGCGATCTACAATTGATAAGAATTGCTGAATGTGATCCATTTGACCGGGGAAGAGAAGGGGGCAGGTGCATTCCGCTGGCGGCTGGAGCGAGACCTCGGGCTGATAAGGGTAACTGAACACTTGTTAACGAGAGTGGAGTGGTCAGCATAGATTTGGATTGCCGTAGTCTCACTATTATTAGGCGGGTGAGGTAATTAGAAGATTTGAAAGCAGGACGGAGGCGAGTTATCTGAGCTCGAAGGGTTACTTGAGAGCAGCGATGTAGGTGTGGGTGGGTGCAAGATCTGAACGGAGGCAGAGTCACGACTGTCCTGGGTGGTATGGTTGAGGTTGGAGGAGGAAGTTGGGGTGGAGGAGAATCGATGGCTCGCGGGGTCGTGATGGTCTTTCGTTTTGTCGGTTTAAGGACCTCGTTACCGGTCGTGATACGACTTGACTTAATGATTTGTTACTGGCCCTGGAGATTGGAGGAGGATGGCCGTTGTTGGAGGTCTTTTTGCGGCGTGGTCGGCCACGACGCCGCGGTAAAACTCGCGCTTGTTTAGTGGGAATGTTCTCGCTGATTAAGCTAGTGGTGAAGTTGAGCTCTTCAAATAGAGAGGTAGTTAGCATGGTGGGTCCAGGGGAAGGAGCACCACTGAGGATGCCTCCGTAAAATGATCGGCGTTTCTTTGAGTTGCTCCATCCATGATAAGCATTTCTAGTTTCAGGGAAGAGGGCGGTGTCTTGCGGAGGGGTCCGCGCTTGCTCTGCGGTTCTTTGTAGTAAAGTTGAGTCACACTTTAATTTGAATTTGCCTGTCGATATAAAGGGTGATCGGGATTTCAGTTAACTGAGTTCGTCCTTGGACAGCCTTCTGTGGAAAGAGACCACAAAAGCACGACCTTTGCCGGAGGAGATCTCTTTGAGGTTATTGAAGTTGTCTCCCAAATGACTGATTAAATCTGAAGCCTGGTCTTCCTTAGAGAGTGGGGAGTGCGGAGACCAGATGAAGAGGTTGTGTTTACTGTGATTTCATAGAGCAACATGTCCAAGAAATCATAAGCTTGGCACACCAAATGTGGCTGTAACGTGGAGAGAGAGGTTACCCGATAAAGTTCCTAGCAATTACTTGACATCTACAATCTGCTGCTAGAGGTCAGCGAGATTGGTAAGTAGCTTCTAGGTTAAATGAGTGGTGGAGGTTGGCGAAAAAGTCTGGTTCATTATGGAAGAGTGTGATAGAGAAACAGCGAGGAAAAACATGAATATGTATATCAAAATTTCAGACAAGATAAAAGTACGTCCTTAATATATGCAAAGAATATCCAGCAAAATATTTGAATAAATTCCAAGTGTTTATCATAGTTGCGATCAGACGAGAAATCTAGAACATCTAAAATATAAACAAAATGAAACCCGATATCTGTTCAAAATAAGGGAATAATAGAAATCCACGAGCACGGCCAATCTGGTTGTTGCGCTTTCCGGACATATGTTAAATCATATAGATAAAAATATTGGAAAATGTACAATAAAAAAGGTATCATATCACATAAATATGTGCAATTAGTCTCATATCGATAAGTAGTCCTCTCTAGTTATAATGTACAACATATCAACATCTGAAAATTTGGCTTTAATAAATATTATGATATAGGAAAAGGAACGGTCTTATTAATTAATCGCATTTGTACAATAATCGATTATATAAATAGTTATAGATTCATAACTAAAATAGGAAAAATTAAGGTATAATTCGAGTGTAGCATTATGCAAAACTTGGTTATCATGACTAGAAATTGATATGTGTATTGTTGACTAACATAATGATATACTGCATAATAATTAAATTTTTATAATACAGAACGTGAAAATAAAAATCTACAAGAGGTATGTTGCTAATCACAATTATCCTTGTCTTTTCTTCAACCACGAGAATGTATTATCATAATCAAAATTAAAATGATCAGCAGGATTTTAAATTTTTTTCTAGTGCAGCACATAAATATTTAAAAAACATCTTAGATGGAGGCGTTTCTCTAAGCCTCTTTGGTAATTGATTATAAATTTTGTAAATTTTTGAAAAAGAGAATAACTTCCCCACAACATTTCCCACCAAAGGAGGAGAGATCGCCAAATGTCCAGATCTAGTTACAACTTCATGAATCTTTCTTATTGGATTCATATAGGCACCATTCCACTGGTTCAAATGGGAAACTTTAATACAATAGCACATCCTCCGAAAGCATAAAGTTTACAATGACACATACTGTAATCCACTGGCGTATATAGTGCAGGATACAAACCCAATTTAATTCACAACTTTTCTTTTTTTAGAATAGAATATTTGTATTTGGATTCAAACCACATATGTTCCATCAAATAATAAAATTAGAAAATGTACAATATAAAAAGATATCACATCACATAAATATGTGCAATTAGTTGTACTGTACAATTTATCAGCATCAGAAAGTTCAGCTGTAAAGAGTGATAGATTCTTCATCAAAAATAGGAAAATTTAAGGTATAATTCGAGTGTAACATTTTGTAAGAAAAAAGGGAACCATGACTAATAATTGATTGTATGCATTGTTGATTAACAAGATGATATAATGCATAACATTTCAGTTTTAATAAAAAAATTGAAGATAGAATCTCGAGAAATTATGTTGCTGAAAAACAATTAATCCTTTTTTATTTAACCATGAGAAAGTATTATCATAATCAAAATTAAAAATATCAGCAGGATTGAACACTTTTTCTAGTTCGGTAGATAAGAATTTAAAAGACATTTTAGTTGGAGGCATTTCTCTAAGCCTCTTTGGCAATTGATTGGAAATTTTGGAAATTTTTGAAAAAGAGAATAGCTTGCTCGAAACTTTCCCCACCAATGGTGGAGATATTGCAAAGTGACCAGATCTAGTTCCAATTTCATGACTCTTTCTTTTTGGATTCATATAGGCACCAGTCCACTGGTTTGAATGGAGAACATTTATGCAATAGCACATTCGCCGAAACCATAAAGGTTACAGTGATACAAACTGTAATCTAGTGGCGTATATAGTGCAGGAGATAGGACTTATTTGTTTCACAAATTTTCTTTGTACAGCTTCTATCTTATTAGACAAACCCTTTGCTAAAGGATTCCAAGTAGCGGCAGCATATTCTAGTATCGGTCTAATCCATATTATAAACATTTTAAATTTTATTTCATTCGATAATATATTTCTATTTATTAGTGCCCATCTGTTCTTGGCACTGCCTACTATCCTTTCAATATGTCTCTCAGCAGAAGCCGTACAATGAATAGTTATGCCTAAATCCTTAATTTCTTGCATAAGTTTAATCTCAAAAACATCATTAATCTCAGCATCATGAAAATAAACATAATTAAATTCTGTTCTGTTACCCATTTTTAAAGCTCTCGTCTTTTTACTGTTTATTCTCAGCCCTAGTGTTAACAAGTATCTACTTAAATCATACAAATCTAGTTTCACATTATTTTTGGAGAATTCGACATTATTTGGATCAATTGGAAAGATTATTTTTAAATCATCAGCGAATTTGCAAACTCGACCATTAGAGATCTTAGTTTTCAAATGGTCAAATACAATTTTAAATAAAATTGGCCACAAAATTGATCCCTGTGGAACTCCACTTGTTACCCTTTTCGATTTAGATATCAAATCGTTTACTTGAATACTCATTCTTCGATTATATAAATAGTATCTAAGTAATCTAAAAATATTCGGATCAATATTCAATAAATTAATCGCTTTCAAAATAGCATCAAAAGATATAGAGTCAAAAGCTTTTGAGATATCTATAAATACAATTAATGCATCTAACATTTTCTCATCTAATGTAATTACATGTTTCCACATAGAGAGCATATTAGTAGTTGTCGACCTGTCTTTCGTAAAGCCATGTTGGCATATATCAAAATCAGCCGGCAGCATACGTTCTAAATGATCAAGTATCAATCGTTCTACTATCTTAAAAAAACGAAGGGATAATAGAGATTAAACTATAATAACTGGCACACGTTTGCTTACTTACTTTTGGCAAAGGTTTAGCTACTATTGTTAGTATATCGATTGGTAATTTCCCATTCTTCAAAATGCTATTTATAAAATTGCAGAGCGCATTCATAAAATTTAAAGGTAATTGAAGTAGGTTATCAATCGATTTACCAAGGTGATCTTTTTGTTTTTGTGATTTTATTTTTAACATTAATTCTATCAATGCATCACTGTCAATAACAAGTCCTAGATCCTGGTTTCCCGAAGGATCAGGTAGATCAATGAAATCGCTTTCGTTCTGTGGATTACATAACAAGTTGCCAAAAACTTGATCCAATTCACAGAGAAATTCATAATCAGTTTTACCCACAGGTAATATAAGCTTTAATTTTTCCTTATATTTACTGTAGTCTGTGAGGAGTGTGTATCCTAGTCTAGGATTACTCTTCAGTTTAGCCAAAATAATTCTCTCTGATCTTTGACGGATTATCAGCAGTGACAAATTAATTTCATTATCGAGTAAATCTAACCTCGTTTTTTAATACTATTGATAAGACTACATTTCATTATATTATCTCTTTTGATTCTTAGCTTACATAACTTCCTATTGATTCACTTTGGTATAACATCCGTAAATGTAGACGCCCTAAATATAACAGATAAAAACAATGAAACAGAAGAAACAAATTCGTCATTGTTCATGATAAAAAACATTCATAATCAATAGATAAGCTTAATTCTCTAAAAAGATTCTAGTTGATTATGGAACATTGCATGTGTGCACTTTCACAATTAGGTTTCTGTGCTTTGCTACTCGAAATGTTCCATTGTAAAATAATTTGTTTATGATCCAACACTTTGAAGTAATTTACTACATTGTAACACGCGGCTCCGTGTTACAACCCAACGAAGGTCAATTTTTACAAACGCTGTGCTCTTTAAGGTCAAATATTCTAACTCTGTCCTTAAACAATATTTCCCTTAGCTGTGATTTTAGGAACAATCTCTTTTAGTCTCAAGCAGTTTTAATTGATATTTCTTGAACTGCAATTTTATGTGTAATTAATAGTGTTTTTATAAAAGAAACAGAACCGCGCTCGAAACGGAAAAAAACACGCGGTGGACTATTGTGTCTCAGTGAACTTATTTCATTTAGTTGCAGAATTTACGCATTGGATTTACCGTGGTTAACTATCCGAACTCCAGAGAGTAATGGATTATTCGTTTCTATGTAAATGATTGATTATTTACTATAAAAAACAAGGAGTTAAACATTTGTGAGTTGTTGGTCATTTTAATCTTTAAACGGTTTACACAAAACATTTTCCTTTATGAACATAAATAATTTTACTAGGCTCATATTGTCATGTATCTTTAATCGTTTGACTACTCATTACATTCCAGACATTTGTGCTAAACATTTCACTTTATAGACATAAATCACTTTTATTTTTTCCGTCTAGAAGACGGACAATTTAGTTTAATTGTGAACGGTATTTAAAACATACTTTTGCATTAAAATCTGTATTTTTGCCAACCAACTCATTCAATTCGGATTAACAGTGAATTATATTTATATATGCTACATTGTGTGGAATATATCTATGAAACCTTTCTTCAGTCTTCTCATATAAACCATCCGAAAGGGATCAGAGACTGATTGGGTGCACGGGTAGTGATAATGGCCACCATTGATATGTAGTAGGGGTAAAAAATCACGAACTAGAAAGCAACTCTGCAAGATACCCCTACATTATGGTGCCCCGGTTCGTTGAACTCACAGCCAGCAAAGAATTAACAAATATCTAGAGTTAAGAAATTCAAGCAATTTGGATGACTACTACAAGATAAGTAAACTCTAAGACACATCACAGAAAAACACCCTTTCGGGATTACAATGCTCGAAGACAGCTGCACGATGGCGGGTGAGGACGATGTTACACTGCCATCTGTTCTCGACAACACTCATACACTTAAGATGAGGGCCAGTTCAGGAAATACAGGAAGCCCGATGGTGAGCCCAGCAACAAACCGCATCACCACATGGACACAGTATAAAATATGTCAATTTGATCCAGAATACCTTGATGCGTGGGTCGACGATGTCACTTTACTGGCCAAGGTGTCCAATATAACAGACGAGGGCTCAATATTTCTGAGGGCTTGGGAGAAGATCCCAATGTCTTACAGACGCGGACTCAAAGATATACTGCATCAATACACTGAGGGCGCATGTGCGCAGCCATAGCAGAGCCTGCAACGCGCCGTCAAGCAGCGTTTGACACCAGATCGAGAAGACAGGCTTACAGAATTAATGAGCCATATGTCCCTAGGTAGCCGCACGCCTTCTGAGCTATTTAGAGAAATGGAGCACAAAGCCTTAGAATTCAACCTGCCCAAGGCAATCGTAATGCGACTGTTCATACAGAATCTCCCGCCGGCACTACAAGAGATGGCCACGTTCTTGCGCGAATCCCTCGAAGTACAAGATGACGTTCTGCCAGCACGTCTAGACAAGTGGTGGAAGAAACACCACCACAGCCTACCGACCCAAGAGAAAGTCCACATCACCCCAAGAATGTTCGAATCACAACTCACCACATCATCAGCCGGAACAAATGTCACGAATGAACGCCTCATCAGCCTGCTCGAGAACCTCACCGTAAGGCCAAATTTGGCCTCAGTCGATGCCATCCAAAACAGACGCGACCAGAGCAGGCGTGACCACCGTCGTCCACCGACCCGGAATAGCGCCAGGAGGTCGACGTCGAGAGACCGAACCACAGTGCCACAGTTACCAGCGGACTGGTGTCCTAATCATCGCAGCTATGGCCACTCCACACGTTACTGCCTCGGAAACGGCTGCACTTTCCCGCGCACAGACGCGACGTTCAGATGGGCGCGGTCACCCTCAACAATTCAGGAGGATCCGCCAATAGAAGGCTCGGAAAACTGGTGGGGTCAGCCTCCGCGGCGGCAGTAGAGGCTGAACACCCCAAGATTGTTGGCCGCTCCACGTCTGATGGCTCGAAGCACGTTGCTTTCGCAGTAGAGCGCAATCAAACTATTGTATTTACAGCGACGGCTCCAGTCAAGTCATGCTTCAAACGCCCAAATGCCAGCAACCAGTCTCGTCGTCAGTTGCCACTATCAACATCTTTTCTCATCCGTGACGCAACCTCTGGCGAATTATTTCTCATAGACACTGGATCAGATGTGAGCTTACTACGCCACAATTATTTCGAACCCACCCACCCAGTCGACACCAGCAGTCTGACATGCGCCAATGGTTCCAACATAGCGACGTTTGGGGTACGAGTACACACTATCTCGTTCTCCAACTCAAAAAGATGTTTCAATTATCCGTTCATCATCGCCAAAACGACACGAAACATCATTGGACGTGATTTTCTCGAACACTTCGACCTGACCATTCGTCCAAGAACACGAGAGATACGCACTGCAGACAATCAGTTGCTTACATCAGCGTTAAATCATACGACTCGCGCCGAAGCAGTCTCATCCATACAGCTTATTCCTTCAGTTCCTCATGTACCACAACTGGACGAGGTTCTGAAACGTCATGAAGAAATTTTCAAACCTATTTCCTTCATGCCCGATCTCAAGAGGAAGCGTGCCATCACAGCCCACCGTATCATCCTGTCGAAACCACTTCCTCATCCTCCACGAGCACGTCCATTGGCTGCCGAGCAAGAATTCGCCACGCTACGTCAACAAGGCATCTGTACACGATCCGGCTCACCTTTTGCGTCGCCTGTGGTAGTAGTACCAAAGAGTGAACCAGAGACATTCATAGTGTGCGGGGATTATCGTATTCTCAATTCTTGCACACAGTCTGATTCGTACATCCTGCCAAATCCGGCCGACCTACTCCGATCTGCTATCGGTCATGCTGTGTATTAGAAACTTGACTTAGTAAAAGCATACTATCAAGTACCGATGGACAAAGACTCAGTAGCATATACTGCACTCAGATTCACCGGAGGTGGCACGCACGAATATCACTATATGCCGTTCGGTCTCAAAAATGCCTCGCAAACATTCCAACGCGTTATGGACGAAATACTAGATGGTCTACCATTTGTAATTCCATATCTAGACGACATCCTGGTATTCTCCAACTCAATGACCGATCATATACAACATATTGAGATCCTGCTCACACGTCTAGAAGACTATGGCCTCCGACTTCATGGCAATAAATGCGTCTTTGCACGGAAATCAATTGAATTCCTTGGTCATCAAACTTCCGAAGAAGGCATGACACCTGTACCTACTAAGGTTCGTGCTATTCAAGATGTACAGCCTCCGACCACCGTTCGGGCATTACGACGATTCTTGGGCAAGATGAACTACTATTCTCGATTTGTACCCTGCCTTGCCAAGATTCTGGTACCTCTTCACAAATATCTCGTGCCAGAAAGCCGTTTCGTCAAGAAATCACAACCGATTCAGCTCAACGTGGACGACATGCAGGCTTACGAGGATGCCAAAAGGGCCCTATGCAAAGCGACCATGTTACATTCCCCGGATTGGTCTCAACCTTTTGAATTGATAACGGACGCATCCGACGTTGCCATAGGCGCAGTACTTCAACAATCCATCAATGGAATACACCAGCCTATCGCTTTCTATTCGCAAAAACTACAACCTCGCGAGACGCGATATGATACGTTAGGAAAAGAATTACTTGCAATCTACCGGTCGATCCTACACTTCCATACCTATCTGGATGGCCGAAAGTTCAAGATCTACACTGACCATCTTCCGCTACTACCGATGCTGAGAGGAAAGAAAGAATATTTATATTCACGACGTGTCAACTCGCAACTTACACGAATACACGAGTATGAATATGAAGTCACTCATGTTAAAGGATCAGAAAATGTGGTCGCAGACTCCCTAAGCCGTCCTGCAGATCTTTGTGCCTCAATACTGTATCCTTCACCTATAAGCATTCAGGAATTGCAAGCAGCTCAGCAAGATGATCTATCACTTCGGACATTTGATGTCAATCGACTGAAAACACTTGATTACGACGGAACCCTACTGCAGTGCGAAATAACTGACGTGGGCCCTCGGCCGTTTATACCTGAAAAACTCCGTCACAAGATCTTCGAAGTCTACCATTCATTGAGCCACCCATCTGGCGAAGCATCAGTAGAAATTCTATCCAGAACGTATTTTTGGCCTGGCATGCGACGAGATATCAAGATGTGGTCAAAACAATGTCTAGAATGTCAGAAATGCAAAGTGACGAGACACACCAAAACGGCGCCACAAGTCATTCAAGTGCCCAAAGTCCGATTTACGCACATACACGTTGATCTGGTAACCTTACCTGCCGTGAACAACATGCGATATCTACTGTCAATACGGGACCGCACCACTCGATGGTATGAGGCCATACCACTTCCAGACATGAAGCAAGAAACTGTCAGTTATGCTCTAGAGCTCAATTGGTTCGCTCGGTTCGGTGCTCCAGCTGAAGTGACAACCGATCGTTGCGCACAATTTCTCGAAGAGGAGTTCACAGCCCTACTGAAATAATACGCTGTCAAACACTCCGTAACCGCGGCTCGCAATCCGAGAGCAAATGGTTTTGTTGAAAGGCCACACCGAGAACTGAAAGCGGCGCTCAAGGCTAGCCCAGAAGAAAATTGGCTTGCGGCTCTACCGAAAGTACTCCTATCAATGCGTACAAGACCTCGTGAGCCGATCAAATGTAGCTCCGCTGAAATGGTATTTGGCGAATGTCTACGGCTGCCTGGCGAACTAGTCCGATCACGCTCTGAAACTGCATTAACGATGAACGATCCGACATTTCTGTTTCCACTTCGCAGTTTTCTACAATATAACGCTCAGAATCGGCCGATCTGTCCTACACGTCAGCAACATGGCCCAATCTATAAACGCAAAGATTTTGATAGCTGCAAATGGTTCTTCATCAACAACGATATGGATAACAGGATTTTAGCCAAACCGAAGCGCGGTCCTTATCGTGTGTTAGATCGACGTCAGAATTACATCATTCTGGAGATTAATGGCAAAGCTGAAGCGGTCTCCAAGCACAGACTATCCCCAGCCGACGTTGATCCAGATGACCCGCTGTTTCGCGATGTAGACCTATCAGGCGGTGAAGAAACGAGAACGCCACCCCCAGACAGTCTTGCTGACATCGGATTGACGCCCGACGTCCCATCAACAACCGAGCCAACTGAAGCCGTCACGCCGCCGCGAGATATAGAAGAACCAGAATCAGTGTTGTCAGAGCCAAAATCAGTCATTACACGGTACGGCAGAGCAATAACACTTCCTGGAAGGTTAGCCCCCTTCATGGTGTACTAATTTTCATTGTCGGGGGGGTGTATGTAACACGCGGCTCCGTGTTACAACCCAACGAAGGTCAATTTTTACAAACGCTGTGCTCTTTAAGGTCAAATATTCTAACTCTGTTTCAATTTGTTTCACCAACAATTGACTACATCCGTGACTCATCTTGTTGCGGTACAACCAGCGAGACGAGCCAATTCATTGGAGAACCTGAACGCAGTTTTCCAAATCGTGATTACAACTCGACAACAGAAGGAACAATAGCCAGAGTCCACCCAAGGCACTGGGACATCTTCACACACTGAATAATTCAGGAGAACGCACGACCAGCCACTGTTAAGGGCCTCCTATCATAACAAAATCTTATTTCAGAGCACCTTTACCGAGTTTGTAACGTCGTACGGCATTTACTTGAAGCCGGGGCGTTTACAAAATTGGCGACCGCGCCAGGATATTGATTATTGTTCTGATTTTTTTGGTATAAATAAAATTGACTTCCTTTTTCATTTATTTGGGATAAAAATAGATTAACATTTGCGTTTTCTTTACCCTGATCGTGGTCTTCTGGGAATTTTGTTGGGTATATATTCGTGGATTTGTGTTGAATTTTTTTGGGAATATAATAATAATAATACATTGGCATCAAAGGCCAACGAGGCCTCTGTTCATCTTTCCTACGTACAAAACGGCACCGTACGTACTCGACAGGCTCAATTGCGGATAATTTCAATTTTTGGAAGCAGTTACTGTGACGTGCTTTTGTTCTGCGCTCATTCAACTGTGGAAGCTGTTTGTGGGTAAGCGTTTCGTTAAAGTATATTTATATATTTTCATATTGCTTATAAATTTATGCTTTTAAGATCCCGTAAGATTGTTAGAATGTCAGGTCCAATTTTAGATATTGATGTTCCTGTCTGAGATGGAGATAGTGAACTATTCTTTATGTGCGTAGACTCCGCTTTCTCCCCGTTTCCTGATTATGACAGTCATTAAAAACTGTCGAAGGCTTTTGCTAAACTACCTTCTGAATTGCAGCAACGGATTTATCTTAAGCCTGAGGCCATTAGAAAGCTACCTAATCCCATTTTGGGCCTACAAAACGAAGTAGAATCCTTGCTTGGGCCCACAGAAACTGAGCAGATATTAAACAAATATGCGCAGTTAGACATGCCAAACCTTGGCCCCATCGAAATACTGAGGGAATTACGGAAACGTTGGTACTAAACCAACATTTCTGACTATGAGGCTAAGGTTGTTTTTATTAACAATCTTCCACAAACATTAAAACTCTTTGCCAGACAGCTTCCCAACACTCTCTTTATAGATGACTTATCTGAGAGATGTGAGTTAGAATATAGGGTTTTGGAACCCAAAGTGAATCCATCATCCTTTTCTTCACCCCCGCAAGATGATAGACTCTCCTCTTTAGAGAGGACAGTGGCGAACATGGCTAAAGTTCTAGAAGGATTGGCCATTACCAAATCCGAGCTAAATCAAGTGAATGCTCGACCCAAATTCGTTCCTAAGCCCAATTATAACGGTAGGCGGCGATCGAGATCTCCGCAATCCTTTAATAAATATGCCCCAAAGAACTGGTGTTATAACCACCAGAAGTTTTTTATTCATGCCAAGTCTGTCTTTGTTGTTCCGAAGAATTTCCGAATGAGTGCCAATTTCCACAGCTGACGGAAAGGACAACAGACCGCAGGCACAAGGGTGCATCAGTATCGGGAAACGTCTGGCGCAGGAAGTAGAAGACCGTACTTTCTGCACATCAACGGCATCAACGGCGCCACAGGGAAGAAGCCAACTACAATCCGACATCCCTGTCGACTCTTTTCGTCCACGCCGAATTTTTCACATAGAGAACCAAACCGACAACGCTAGTCGCAATCACCAGCCTACTCGTTTGCATGACTCGGCCAAACAGCCCAACGAGCTTCTGCACATTCTTGATTTCATCGTAGACACGGGTGCGGCAGTCTCCGTTCTCAGGGGTGATTCAATGGCCGAGATGTCGCTTGGCGTTCTTCTCGCAACAGCTACAGGCGAGCCCATACCAACTTATGGCTGCCGGTAACGCACACTCAACATAGGTGTACGACGTAAATTTTCCCACAACTTCATCATTGCCAAGTTCTTACATAATATAATAGGCCTTGATTTCCTTCTGAAATTTCGTCTCAATGTTGATCTTGCCAATCAAAAGATCATCGACCCCTCCACCGGACTTGAGCAAAGTTTTTGGACACTTGCCTCCGAGCGTTTGGATTAACAGGTCATTCTGCCAACCCCAGTGCATCATTTAGCAGAGATATCAGCAGCTCTTCGAAAATACAAATCGCTTTTCGATCTTAACAAATCAGAGCTACGAGTCTCCAACACGATGCATCATATCGTCACAGAAGGACAACCTATTGCACTCAAGAAGCGACCACTGGCTCCTGCTAAGCTGAAAGCTGCCCAAGAAGAATTCTCAAGGCTTTTGGAAGAGGGAATCATCAGACCATCGAAAAGTTCATGGGCGTCACCACTGCACTTAGTCTCTAAATCAAACGGATCGTACAGAGCCTGTGGAGATTACCGTAAGCTAAATTCAGTGACAAAATCTGATGTATATCCTATTCCAAATATTAACACTATACTTGGAGCCACGTTGGAACAAGAGATCGACGGAGTTCGGAAGCCAAGCAGTTTCTACTCGCGTACTCTCCAGCCAGTAGAAACGAGGTACGACACTTTCGGCCGAGAACTTCTCGCCATCCACGACGCAGTGCGCCATTTTATCAGCATCATTGGCAGTAGCAGATTTGTTGTTTTCACAGATCATGCACCACTAGTTAGCGCACTTCGAAACTCAACTTCATCTATCGCCAAGTACCCTGCCAGAGTGGAAAGACAGCTTTCTCGTCTAAGCGAATGGCAATTTGACGTCTTTCACGTCAAGGGCAAACAGAACTTCATTGCAGATGCCCTGTCCAGGCCAGACGTCTCTCTACAACCACCTTCGCCGTCACCATTCACTGTCAACTCCGTGGCACTCAGTGAACCTGCACTAACGCCAACTCTCCTGCGAACTGAACAACGCGGTGACATTCACATTCAAAGATCAATAGCCCGTCACCCAACCAAGTTCATATACCGTCTGTGGGAAGGCTTACCAATTGTTTACTTCACGGGTACGCAGCCCAACAAGCCAGTTCTGCCGACCAGCCTTCAGAGAAACGTTTTCGATTCAATTCACTCAATTTCTCACCCAGGAAGCCAAGCGACTGTCCGACTTCTTACAGATCGTTTCTGGGTTCACAGACTTAGACAGAATGTTAAACGATGTGTCTCCGAGTGTGCTATTTGTCAGAAAAACAAGATCACACGACACACTCGTTCCAGGTTGCAACATTTTCGATCTACTTTTTGCCTAGCCATCATCCACATCGACATAGTTCATCTGACAAAGGTTCAAGGTTTCAGCTACCTTATAACTATGATCGATAGATTTACACGATGGCCTGCGGCATTTCCTCTTGGCACCATTTCTGCAGACAAAGTAACTAAAGGTTTTATCTCTGCCTGGATATCCAATTATGGTGTTCCCAATGAGGTCATCACGAACAGAGGCACTTGCTTCTCATCTGATCGTTTCAAAACCACCTTGCGGTACATGGGATGCATCTTACGCCAGACGACTGCCTACCATCCCCAAGCTAATGGTATGGTAGAGAGAATGCATAGGGAACTCAAAGCTGCTTTAGCATCCTCGTCCATTAATGGCAACTGCGTCACAACTCTTGTACATATTTTTATGCAGTTACCTTTGATTTTAATGTATATTTTTTACATTATAATGTATTTCTCACACAGGATATCACACAGCCTATTTGGTATGACCAGCTACTTGGAGCTAACGCTATCGTGTAGCAACACTATGTAGTAATCAGCTTCATATCATGGTACAGGCCACTTTCAATGCATATCTCAACTTCATCAATTGCACAAAAACCACTCTACAAACGTCATGACCACAGCGTCGAGCACTCTAGCTCCTTTGGTCGAATACAAACACATTGACGACGGTTCAACCTGCTTAGGTTTTAACTTAAACCTGGCAAATTCAGAGGCGATTCACTTCAATATCTTCACGCTGCGGCTCCCAAATCTTACACTGCTCTATTTTGCCTCACGTGGTATGACCGACCACTAGAGCTAACAATTTGTGTAGCAATTCCTAGTGGTTACCTGGCATGATATCATTGTTGAAGCAACCAACAAGCATATTTAAGCCCAGCATTTATGGTTCATCCTATTTTTGCTTAATTCTTTTTGAACTCTGTCATACATTTCTTATCTAGCCTCGCAGAGAGGAATTTTTACCTTTTTCTCAGAGAGGAAAGTGTTGTAACGACACAAATTAATGGCCGGCATATTGCGTAAATTAAATTCAATTTTATTTACGTTGCACCAATTAGAAAAAAAGCGAAACTTGCCGTTTAACCAAAAGTGTGCAAGTAGACATACATTACTATGGCATGCTATTTAAGCATGCATGTATATGTCGCATTTGCATTCTGCTTTGCGTTACGCGTGTGCGCTCTGTCGGCTTTCAATACCTACGCTGATGATTTTGATTTGTTTCACCAACAATTGACTACATCCGTGACTCATCTTGTTGCGGTACAACCAGCGAGACGAGCCAATTCATTGCAGAACCTGAACGAAGTTTTCCACACCTTGATTACAACTCAAAAACAGAAGAAACAACAGCCGGAGTCCACCCAAGGCTCTAGGACATCTTCACACTCTGAATAATTCAGGAGAACGCATGACCAGGCCCTGTTAAGGGCCCCCCTATCATAACAAAATCTATATTTGAGAGCACTTTAACCGAGTTTCTAACGTCGTACGGCATTTACTTGAAGCCGGGGCGTTTACAGCATTGTACGTAGGAAAGATGAACAGAGGCCCCGTTGGCCTTTGATGCCAATGCATTATTATTATTATTTCCCCAAAAACAATTCAGCACAAATCCACGAATATATACCCAACAAAATTCCCAGAAGACCACGATCAGTATAAAGAAAACACAAATGTTAATCTATTTTTATCCCAAATAAATGAAAAAGGAAGTCAATTTTATTTATACCCAAAAGAAATCAGAACAATAATCAATATCCAGGCGCGGTCGCCAATTTTTGTAAACGCCCCGGCTTCAAGTAAATACCGTTCGACATTACAAACTCGGTTAAGGTGCTCTGAATATAGATTTTGTTATGATAGTGGGCCCTTAACAGGGCCTGGTCGTGCGTTCTCATGAATTATTCAGAGTGTGAAGATGTCCTAGAGCTTTGGGTGGACTCTGGCTGTTGTTCCTTCTGTTGTCGAGTTGTAATCACGATGTGGAAATCGTCGTTTAGGTTCTGCAATTAATTGGCTCGTCTCGCTGGTTGTACCGCAAAAAGATGAGTCACGGATGAATCCAATTGTTGGTGAAACAAATCAAAATCACCAGCGTAGGTATTGACAGTCGACAGAACGCACACGCGTAACGCAAAGCAGAATTCAAATGCAACAACTGACTTGCATGGTAAATTGTCGTGCTTAAATAGCATGCCATAGTAATATATGTCTACTTGCACACAATTGGTTAAACGGCTAGTTTCGCTTTTTTCTCATTGGTGCAACGTAAATAAAATTGAATTTAATTTACGCAATATGTCGGCCATTAATTTGTGTCGTTAGAGCTGTAAACGCCTATGCTTCAAGTAAATGTCGTTCGACTTTACAAACTCGGTTAAGGTGCTCTGAATAGAGATTTGTTACTGATAGGGGGCCCTTAAAAGGGCCTGGTCGTGCGTTCTCCTGAATTATTCAGAGTGTGAAGATGTCCTGGAGCCTTGGGTGGACTCTGATTGTTGTTGCTCCCATTGTAGAGTTGTAATCACGATGTGGATAACGTCGTTCAGGTTCTGCAATTAATTGGCTCGTCTCGCTGGTTGTACCGCAACTAGATGAGTCACGGGTGTAGCCAATTGTTGGTGAAACTTTCAAATCACCAGCGTAGGTATTGAAAGCCGACAGAACGCACAAGCGTAACGCAAAGCAGAATGCAACTGCGACAACTGACTTGCATGGTAAATTGCCGTGCTTAAATAGCATGCCATGTCTACTTGCACACTATTGGTTAAACGGAAAGTTTCGCTTTTTTCTCATTGGTGCAACGTACATAAAATTTGATATAATTTACGCAATATGTCGTCCATTAATTTGTGTCGTTACAACACTTTCCTCTCTGAAAAAAGAGAAAAAGAATTCCTCCCTACGAGGCTAGATAATAAATATATGACAGAGTTTGAACCAAGTTAAGCAAAAATATGATGAACCCATAAATGCTGGGCTTAAATATGCTTGTTGGTTGCTTCAACAATGATATGATGCCAGGTAACCACTAGGAATTGCTACACAAATCGTTAGCTCTAGTGGTCGGTCATACCACGTGAGGCAAAATAGAGCAGTGTAAGTTTTGGGAGCCGCAGCGTGAAGATTTCGAGGTAAATCGCCTCTGAATTTGCCAGGTTTAAGTTAAAACCTAAGCAGGTTGGATCGTTGTCAATGTGTTTGTATACGACCAAAGGAGCTAGAGTGCTCGACGTTGTGGTCATGACATTTGTAGAGTGGTCTTTGTGCAATTGATGAAGTTGAGATATGCATTGAAAGTGGCCTGTACCATGATATGAAGCTGATCACTACTTAGTGTTGCTACACGAAAGCGTTAGCTCTAAGTAGCTGGTCATACCAAAATAGGCAGTGTAATGTCATGTGTGAGAAATACATTATAATGTAAAAATATATACATTAAAATCAAAGGTAACTGCATAAAAATATGTACACGAACATTGCCTCAGTGATGGCATAATACCAAAGAACTGTTCAAAAATGCTACACAATTGTTAGCTAAGAACAGCTGGTTATGCCACGTGAGACAAATACGAAAAATAACGTAAGGTTAAAAAATTTTGATAGTTAATGTTAATGTTTTAAAAAAATCAATTACGCGTTATACAAAGCAGGACATTGAGATTGTGGGCAGACGGAGCCTGAGACGTGTGTAGAAGGTTGAACGCTCTCAGGATCAGGCGGTTCGATAAACGGTTTCAATCTGTCTATGCTTACTGATGTCGGTGTAGCGCCTTGCATAATAATGAAGTATTTTGGTTCTCTGAGCAAAATCGGGTAAGGACCGCGATACTTTGGTTGTAGTGGTGCAACAGCATTATTGTTGCGAACGAGTATTCTCTTGCAGCTGTGGAGTTGTGGGTGATCGAAGACTGGACGGGGCGTGTGTCTCGGCTGCTGTTCAGACATGTTACCGAAATGAAGACGAAGGCGGGTAGCTACGTCTTGTGGGTCATCTTGTGCCGGTGGTAGACGTGGGAGCTGACTAGGCAGACGTAGATCCATGCCATACAAGAGTTGTGACGCAGACGTTTTAATGGATTCACGAGTACGGGAACGCATGGCAAGCAGAACTAAAGGTATTGCATCGACCCAGTTGCCATTAATGGACGAGGATGCTAAAGCAGCTTTGAGTTCCCTATGCATTCTCTCTACCATACCATTAGCTTGGGGATGGTAGGCAGTCGTCTGGCGTAAGATGCATCCCATGTACCGCAAGGTGGTTTTGAAACGATCAGATGAGAAGCAAGTGCCTCTGTCCGTGATGACCTCATCAGGAACACCATAATTTGATATCCAGGCAGAGAAAAAACCTTTAGTTACTTCGTCTGCAGAAATGGTGCAAAGAGGTAATGCCGCAGGCCACCGTGTAAATCTATCGATCATAGTTAGAAGGTAGCTGAAACCTTGAACCTTTGTCAGATGAACTATGTCGATGTGGATGATGGCTAGGCGAGAAGTAGATCGAAAATGTTGCAACTTAGAACGAGTGTGTCGTGTGATCTTGTTTTTCTGACAAATAGCTCACTCGGAGACCCATCGTTTAACATTCTGTCTAAGTCTGTGAACCCAGAAACAATCTGTAAGAAATCGGACAGTCGCTTGGCTTCCTGGGTGAGAAATTGAGTGAATTGAATCGAAAACTTTTCTCTGAAGGCTGGTCGGCAGAACTGGCTTGTTGGGCTGCGTACCCATGAAGTAAACAATTGGTAAACCTTCCCACAGACGGCATATGAACTTGGTTGGGTGACGGGCTATTGATCTTTGAATGTGAATGTCACCGCGTTGTTCAGTTCGCAGGAGAGTTGGCGTTAGTGCAGGTTCACTGAGTGCCACGTAGTTGACAGTGAATGGTGACGGCGAAGGTGGTTGTAGAGAGACATCTTGCCTGGACAGGGCATCTGCAATGAAGTTCTGTTTGCCCTTGACGTGAAAGACGTCAAATTGCCATTCGCTTAGACGAGAAAGCTGTCTTTCCACTCTGGCAGGGTACTTGGCGATAGATGAAGTTGAGTTTCGAAGTGCGCTAACTAGTGGTGTATGATCTGTGAAAACAACAATTCTGCTACTGCCAATGATGCTGATAAAATGGCGCACTGCGTCGTGGATGGCGAGAAGTTCTCGGCCGAAAGTGTCGTACCTCGTTTCTACTGGTTGGAGAGTACGCGAGTAGAAACTGCTAGGCTGCCGAACTCCGTCGATCTCTTGGTCCAACGTGGCTCCAATAGCGAATTTAGAAGCATCTGTCGTAAGTAGAAATGGCTATTCAAAATCTGCATGCGTTAGCATTGTGGCATTTGCTAACAAGTTGATGGCAAGTCGAAGTAATTTCTCGTCTTCGGATGACCAAGCAATGATGAAATTCTTGCTAAGTCCTTTTCGGTTCCGCAGGTGCCTGCACAAAGGATGAAGTTGTTTTGAAAGGCCCGGAAGGAATTTGCGATAATAATTTAGTACTCCCAGGATTTTCTGCAACTCGCTGACAGTCCTTGGTGACTTGATATTCTTGATAGAATTCGTCTTTGACGGCAACGGTTGAATACCTTGGGCCGTGATACGATGCCCTAAGAAGTCGACGGATGAAGTTGCAATCTGCGTCTTGTCACAGTTGATCTTGAGTCCGTGGTTGGATAAGCGTGAGAGGACATTTCGTAGATGTTTCGCATGAGATTCTAGATCTGGACTGAACACCATAATATCATCTAGATATGACATACAATAAGCAGAGTCGTCGCGAAGTATGTTGTCTATGAATCTTTGAAATGTCTGAGTAGCACACTTAAGTCCAAAATGCATGTAAAGATATTCAAAAAGGCCAAATGGAGTGATGACTGCAGTTTTCTCGATATCCTCTGGTGCTACCGGTATGTGATGGTACGCTTGTCTGAGGTCAATCACTGAGAAGAAATTGCTGCCGTTGATTTTTTCAAGTAATGTGTTGATATTTGGAATAGGATATGCATCAGATTTTGTCACTGAATTTAGCTTACAGTAGTCTCCACAGGCTCTGTACGATCCGTTTGATTTAGAGACTAAGTGCAGTGGTGACGCCCATGAACTTTTCGATGGTCTGATGATTCCCTCTTCCAAAAGCCTTGAGAATTCTTCTTGGGCAGCTTTCAGATTAGCAGGAGCCAGTGGTCGCTTCTTGAGTGCAATAGGTTGTCCTTCTGTGACGATATGATGCATCGTGTTGGAGACTCGTAGCTCTGACTTGTTAAGATCGAAAAGCGATTTGTATTTTCGAAGAGCTGCTGATATCTCTTCTGAATGATGCACTGGGGTTGGCTGAATGACCTGTAACTCCAAACGCTCGGAGACAAATGTGTCCCAAAAACTTTGCTCAAGTCCGGTGGAGGGGTCGATGATCCTTTGATTGGCAAGATCAACAATGAGCCGAAATTTTAGAAGGAAATCAAGGCCTTTTATATTATGTGAGACCTTGGCAATGATGAAGTTGTGGGAAAATTCACGTCGTGAACCTATGTTGAGTGTGCGGTACCGGCAGCCATAAGTTGGTATGGGCTCGCCTGTAGCTGTTGCAAGAAGAACGCCTAGCGACATCTCGGCCATTGAATCACCCTTGAGAACTGAGACTGCCGCATCTGTGTCTACGATGAACTCTTCGCCAGTTTTGAAATCAAGAAGGTGCAGAAGCTCGTTGGGCTGTTTGGCCGGGTCATGCAAACAAGTAGGCTGGTGATTGCGACCGGCGTTGTCGGTTTGGTTTTCTATGTGAAAAATTTGGCGTGGACGAAAAGAGTCGACAGGGATGTCGGATTGTAGTTAGCTTCTTCCCTGTGGCGCCGTTGATGCCGTTGATGTGCAGAAAGTACGGTCTTCTACTTCCTGCGCCAGACGTTTTCCGATACTGATGCACCATTGTGCCTGCAGTCTGTTGTCCTTTCCGTCAGCTGTGGAAATTGGCACTCATTTGGAAATTCTTCGGAACAACAAAGACAGACTTGGCATGAATAAAAAACTTCTGGTGGTTATAACACCAGTTCTTTGGGGCATATTTATTAAAGGATTGCGGAGATCTCGATCGCCGCCTACCGTTATAATTGGACTTAGGAACGAATATGGGTCGAGCATTCACTTGATTTAGCTCGGATTTGGTAATGGCCAATCCTTCTAGAACTTTAGCCATGTTCGCCACTGTCATCTCTAAAGAGGAGAGTCTATCATCTTGCGGGGGTGAAGAAAAGGATGATGGATTCACTTTGGGTTCCAAAACCCTATATTCTAACTCACATCTCTCAGATAAGTCATATATAGAGAGAGTGTTGTGAAGCTGCCTGGCAAAGAGTTTTAATGTTTGTGGAAGATTGTTAATAAAAACAACCTTGGCCTCATGGTCAGAAATCTTGGTTTTATACCAACGTTTCCGTAATTCCCTCAGTATTTCGATGGGGCCAAGGTTTGGCATGTCTAACTGTGCATATTTGTTTATTATCTGCTCAGTTTCCGTGGGTCCAAGCAAGGATTCTACTTCGTTTTGTAGGCCCAAAATGGGATTAGGTAGCTTCCTAATGGCCTCAAGCTTAGGATAAATCCGTCGCTGCAATTCAGAAGGTAGTTTAGCAAAAACCTTCGACAGATTTTGATGACTGTCATAATCAGGAAACGGGGAGAAAGCGGAGTCTACGCACATAAAGAATAGCTCACTATCTCCATCCCAAACAGGAACATCAATATCTAAAATTGGACCTGACATTTTAACAATCTTACGGGATCTTAAAAGCATAAATTTATAAGCAATATGAAAATGTATAAATATACTTTAACGAAACGCTTACCCACAAACAGCTTCCACAGTTGAATGAGCGCAGAACAAAATCACTTCGAAGTAACTTCTTCCAAAAATCCGCAATTGAGCCTGTCGAGTACGTACGGTGCCGTTTTGTACGTAGGAAAGATGAACAGAGGCCCCGTTGGCCTTTGATGCCAATGTATTATTATTTTCCACAGTTGAATGAGCACAGAACAGTAACTGCTTCCAAAATTTGAAATTATCCGCAATTTAGGCTGTCCAGTACGAACGGTGCCGTTTTGTACGTAGGAAAGACGAACAGATGCCTCGTATTATTATTATTATACCCCCCAAAAAAAATTCACCACAAATCCACGAATATATACCCAACAGAATTCCCAGAAGACCACGATCACGGTAGATAAAACGCAAATCTTAATCGATTTTTATCCCAAATAGATGAAAAAGGAAGTCAATTTTATTTATACCAAAAAAATCAGAACAATAATCAATACCCTGGCGCGGTCGCCAATCTTGTAAACGCCCCGGCTTCAAGTAAATGCCGTACGACGTTACAAACTCGGTTAAGGTGCTCTGAATAGAGATTAGTTACTGATAGGGGGCCCTTAAGAGGGCCTGGTAATGCGTTCTCCTGAAGTCTTTAGAGTGTGAAGATGTCCTAGAGCCTTGGGTGGACTCTGGATGAGTTGTCGCTCTCGTGGTTGAGCTGTAATCACGATGTGGATAACGTCCTGCAGGTTCTGCACTTAATTGTCTCGTCTCTCTGAGTATACCGCAACAAGTTGAGTCACGGATGTAGTTAGTTGTTGGTGAAACTATCAAATCACCAGCGTAGGTATTGACAGCCGACAGAACGCACACGCGTGAAGCAAGGTAGAATGCAAATGCCACAACTGACTTGCATGGTAAATTGCCGTGCTTAAATAGCATGCCATGCCTACTTGCACACTATTGGTTAAACGGCAAGTTTCGCTTTTTTCTCATTGGTGCAACGTAAATAAAATTGAATTTAATTTGCGCAATATGTCGGCCAATAATTTATGTCGTTACAGCATTTGGCTATAGAAAAAGAAGGACGCGCACCACACGGTTGAGCACACTTTTAATATTTTTGTTCAATGTTTTTTCTTGTCAAGAACAATAATTATTATTTATATTTAATAATTGAAATAAAATTTCTATGAATGTTTCACCATTAGTCTTTGTCATTTAAAAAATTGTTTTCTGTTGGCAATTACATTTTCTTAATTTTCTTATACACGTTTAAAAGAAATGTGTATAAGTGTTATTTTATTATTTTCTGTTACTAGGAGTCATGGGGGTGAGGGCGTCAAAAATTTGTCCTGGTGTATATGTAGGAGGTCTTTCGACGCTGAAATCAGAAAAGGAACTAAGCGAAAATAATATTACTCACATTCTTACAGCTTTGCACTATGACCCGACTCCACCGGTAGTTGCTAATGCTTTAAAGTTTTGTTTTCGCAACAGTAATAGTGCGTATTCTAGTAATAATTAAAAACACTTCATACTTTAAATAAATCAACAGCTGTTAAGTATTTTGAACACAAAAGTTAGCTGGAAATGCGGTTACTGCGTGAAGTATGCGTTATTAATTTTTTTGTTCAATGCGCACTTAAATAGTTATAATAAGAGTTGTTTCGATTTGTGCGCGCGCTATTTATTTAACGTTTTTATAATTTTATTCTTTGTAACTTGTCTTGAATAGCTGCTATTTTATATTTTAAGCATTCAAATTATAATATAAATTAACTTTAATAATAATAATACATTTATTTGGCATCAAAGGCCAACTGGCCCGACCATTGAAATAACAAATCAAGGGTAGGATATGTGGAGGTGAGTGGAATTGTGACTAGCAAAGTATTTAATAGCAGGTGGAGGAGTTGGGGAAGGGAAAAGTTATCATTAACATCAAGATAGTTCAATCTGGTGTAAAATAAAAAGAAACGAAATTCCATTTGACTAGACAAGATCAATTGGAGATAGTCCATGAAGTATCAGAGCTTCTAGGTGAATGTGAGATCGAAAAATTATATGACATTTATTAATGTTCTGGTCTAAAGCGTATAAAGCACAATTTTTCCAAGGCATGGGCTAATTACGTATTTGCATTATCAAATGCGACTGGGAGCTAAATATTAATAAAATTGATTGTATTCACCGAAATAAATAAAGGACAGACTTAATTTTTTTTATTGAGTGTGGTCGAATATAATATAATAATAATAATACATTTATTTGGCATCAAAGGCCAACTGGCCCGACCATTGAGATAACAAATCAAGGGTAGGATATGTGGAGTTGAGTGGAATTGTGACTAGCAAAGTATTTGATGGCAGGGGGTTTTGGGAAGGGAAATGTTATCAAAAACGTCAAGATAGTTCAATCTGGTGAAAAATAAATAGGAACAAAATTCCATTTGACTAGACAAGATCAATTGGAGAAAGTCCATGAATTGTCAGAGCTTCTAGGTAAAAGTGAGTTCGAAAGTAAAGATAATAAAGATGGCGGATCGTAGGCAGACATCGGTCGATGGAGTCCACTGTCGTGGAGATTCAGTTGATGGAGCATAGCTAGGACATGGATGGAATCAGCCGGATTGAATACGAGCTTCTTGCACGGGTCGCAGGCATCCATAGAACGAGGTTGTGATTGAAGGAAGGCCAGGGAAAGTCGATGTCCTGTTGGGTTATCGGTCCTCCGCTGAAACAAGAAAGAAAAGAATTGGATGAGGAAAACTTAGTAAGGTATCCACTACGTGGATATGATGGGGTCACGAATGGGTTGAGAAGAGGTATCAGTGAGTCAAGAAGAAAGGATGAAGACCAAGGAGGTAAAGTGGAAGATTAGAGAAGTTAAAGAGAATAGCCTGGGGAGAAGTAAATGTTATGGATTGAGAAGGAACCAGTTTCGTTTCCAATCGGTGGTATCGCAAAGAAGTTTGTTGAAGAAGTACTGATGGGCTGCCTTTTTGAATTCGTGCTGGGATAGGAGCTTTATATCTGTGGGAAGAGCGTTGAAAACATTAGTGGCTTTGGAGAAGAAATAGACTTTTTTAAATATGGTGGGGGTATGGTTAGGTTGGATAGAAGAGTTACTAGAACGTGTGGCGTAGTGGTGACTTCGGTGGGCAAAGTTGGAGAGTGGTAGGGAAGTTGAGATCTTATGGATAAAAGAAATGACTCGAAGGTGACGTGTGAACCAAAGCGGAAGAAGGTTAGCCAGAAGTAGGCGTTCCCTATAATTTTGGCATTTCGGGAAGACTCGCTTAAGAAATCTGGAGGATACCTGTTCAATAGTATACGAGGAGGCGAGGGTGAGAGGACAGTAGAATTCGCTGGCGTAAGAAATGAGGGGCAGAACGTAGACCTTGAATAATGTGAGTTGGAGAGTGGGGTTGTTAGTCTTAAAACAGATCAGACGGGCCCATTTGAAGAGTTTGGAAGTAGTGTGTGTAAGGTGTGGGGAGAAGTCTAGGGACTTAGAGAAATGAATGCCGAGATGTTTGGCCGAATCTATTATTTCTATGTCGAGGGGGTAGTTGGCAACCGGGATAGAGCAGAATGGATCAGACGAGAGTCTCATTAAGCGAGTTTTGGTGGGATTTAGTTTGAGACCGATTCTGCTGAGCTGCAAGTGGAGCGAAGATAGGAGCTCCGATATAAGGGGTGAGGAAGGGTTGGATGTTGTGGGGTTGCTGAGTACGATAACCATGTCATCCGCATATTTGAACAGCTTGAAAAGATTGTCTTCAACCTGTATGTGTGCGAGTGTAAGGTTGAAGAGAATGGGACCAAGTACGGAGCCCTGGGGAACACCGGATCGGACATGGGTTGGCCTCGAGTGACTACTGCCAACTTTTACTGTCGCATATCGGTTTCGAAGATAATAACTGATAAGATTGAGAACGTTGCCGCAGATACCGCTTCTCATTAAGGCAGATTCGATTGCTGAAAATGACAGCGAGTCAAAAGCCTTGGATATATCTAGGAAGAGGAGAGTGCACTGAAGCCCTTTAGAGAAAGAAGAGTAGCAATGATCGAGAACACTAACTAAGTTGGTGGAAGATGAGCTGCCGTTCAGAAATCCATGTTGATCATCAAGGAGGTAGATGTTTACATGAGACTTAATGAATATTATTATTAAGAATACGAAAGCCTTAATTTATAATGTATTATTCTCTACTCCGAAAGAATGTACGCAAAATTTCAACATTTAAAAAACTAAAACATGTTTTTGCTTTGTGCGATTGTTGTAGTATTGTACATTTTGTGTGAACAACAAAACTGATGGAATATAAAAAGTATGAGCTGTTAAATTAAAAAAGAGCTGTGTTTATAATGACTAGACTACTATTAACTAAATGCCCATTAGGTATGGTGGTTCCTCAATCAATTTTTCGCCTTGTGGAAATTTGATTAGGTAGACGCAAATTTATCTGTTGACTGGCGTATGATAACTGCATTCCGATTCTTGGGTTGATTGGATAAGGTGGTGTTACTTCATCAGCATATTTGATAATTAAATTGTTTATCAAAAGGGATTCAGTATTAATGAGAATAGTCCTAGTTTTGAACCCCGTGGAACTCGTGCATTCATAAGTAGTAGGAGATGTGGCATTCCATCTAGTGTGATGTTGGATTGTCTTTGTGACAGGTATTTAAGGATGATTTCTAGCATGTCCGTGCATGTTTAGGTTTGAAAGTTTCTTAACGATTGCGTGTTGTATCGCTAGCCTTAGAGATTTTTAGAAACATTATAGTAGCGTCATTATTTATCGATGTTAGCTCATTGTTGTTGGAGGCAACCTCGATGGAAAAGTCGATTGAATATCATAGTTGATTTTTTCATGAAACAAAATCTTGTGATGCGGGCCTAATAATCTAATGACAGCACTGACTGCAATATAGACCGTTTTAGCCCTTCGTACCAAGATAAAAGAATATACAAAAGGACAGAGTAAAATGAGAATTTGAAGTTGGTACTTCCTCTGTTAACAATTGCTTATGTAAAGTTAGAAGAAAGTACGTATTGCGAACTCATCTGGTGGTAAATGACTGGTGGTTATGACTTAAAGTATGTAATTAGATGACTCCAGTAGCCACAGAAAAACTCAGTTTTCATATATACGAACTACTGAGTTTACTAGAGTGAATGCACTTCATTTCCAGTGCCATCTGCAGGTTTGACACCATACTCACAGGAGAAAACAAATTATGGCAAATGTGGTATCGTCATTCAAGACAGGTCTATTCATATTTATTTTAATTCCTAAAGTTTTTTTTTCATTGTCTGCCCTAATATCCGGTCTTAATACATATATATGAATACATAGAATAACTATAAGCAAAACGTATATATATGTATATATATATATATATATATGTATATATATATATATATATATATATATATATATATATATATATATATATATATATAAGAAACACAAAGGATTCTTTGAAATTAAAAACTACTATTCACCCTGAGTGTATATTTACTTTATATGTATATTTTCTTTATATTTAAGTACTCACATTTTATAAGTGATTATATAAATATCCATACATTTATTTGGCATCAAAGGCCAACTGGCCCGATTCATTGTACTAACATATCAAGAGTAGGATATGTCTAACTTAAAATATAAGCAACTGTATGAGTTCCCTTCATATCTTATAAGAATCTAAAGATTCTTTCACATATATTGGGAATATCTAATTAAGCATTTAAGGCAACCATGTGAGTTCACCCCAAATCTTATACGATTATATATAAAATCATTCATGTATATGTCTCTTTATAATAATATATATATATATATATATAATGCATATTTAGATAAACATATAAGCAAACGTGAGTTTCTTCCCACATCTTATATAAATCGCAAATTTTCATCTATACATATATATATATATATATATATATATATATTTCTTTAATTAGAAATAAATATTAAAAGGGCATGGACATCATAAAGAATATATATATATATATATATATATATATAGTATAGTATATATATATATATATATATATATATATATATAAGAAACACAAAGGATTCTTTGAAATTAAAAAACTACTATTCACCCTGAGTGTATATTTACTTTATATGTATATTTTTATATTTATACTCACATTATATATGATTATACAAATATTCATACATATATACGACTACACACTATATATTATGTATATACTAATAATAATACATTTATTTGGCATCAAAGGCCAACTGGCCCGACCATTGAAATAACAAATCAAGGGTAGGATATGTCTAACTTAAAATATAAGCAACCGTATGAGTTCCCTTCATATCTTATAAGAATCTAAAGATTCTTTCACATATATTGGAAATATCTAATTAAGCATTTAAGCAACCACGTGAGTTCACCCCAAATCTTATACGATTATATATAACATCATTCATATATATGTCTCTGCACAATATATATATATATATAATGCATATTTAGATAAACATATAAGCAAACGTGAGTTTCTCTCACATCTTATATAAATCGAAAATATTCATCTATGTATATATATATATATATATATATATATATATAATACATTTATTTGGCATCAAAGGCCAACTGTCCCGACCATTGAAATAACAAATCTAGGGTAGGATATATGGAGGTGAATGGAATTGTGACTAGCATAGTATTTAGTAGCAAGGGGGAGGTGTTGATGAAGGGCAAAGTTATCATTAACATCAAGGTAGTTCAATCTGGCGAAAAATAAATAAAACGAAGTTTCATTTGACTAGACAAGATCAATTGGAGATAGTCCGTGAAGTATCAGAGCTTCTAGGCGGGGTAGGTCGTGTCCGCACAGATGAGTCTAAGTGTGAGATCGAAAATGATGGTGGACCGGAGGTAGACTTCGACCGATGGAGTCCATTGTCGTGGAGATTGAGTTTATGGAGCATATCATAGACCTGGATGAAATCTGCTGGATTGAAACGAGCAAGTCTTTCAGGGGGCGCAGGCATCCGTAGAACGAGGTTGTGATTGAAGGAAGACGAGGGGAAGTCGATGTCCGAAGCGAACCGTTGGTGGATCGGTAGGACTGTTGAGTTTCCGGTCTTCCGCTGAAACAAGAAAGAAAAGAATTGGATGAGCAAAACGTAGTAAAGTATCCACAACGTGGATATGATGGGGTCAGGAATGGGCTGAGAAGTGGTATCAGTGAGTCGAGAAGGAAAGATTAAAACCAGAGAGGTAAAGTGGAAGATTAGATGACTGTCTGAGAGATTTCGCCCTTCGAAGTTAGTAAAGAGAATAGCCTGGGGTGAAGTAAATGTTATGAATTGAGAAGGAACCAGTTTCGCTTCCAATCGGTCGTATCACAAAGAAGTTTGTTGAAGAAGTACTGATGGGCTGCCTTTTTAAATTCGTGCTAGGGTAGGAGCCTTATTTCTGTGGAAAAGAATATAAATATATATAGAAGAGATATATATGTTATATATATATATATATATATATATATATATATATATATAGCTGTGTACACGCCATATAATTTGCATATTCAAATAAACATATAGGCAAACTATGTAAGATTCTCCTAGATATTATATAAATATTTTTACTTTTCCGTCCATCAATAAATTTATAATTAATGCTAATACACGTGTATAATCCATATAATGTATATATATATATATATATATATATATATATATATATATATATATATGTGTGTGTGTGTGTGTAAACGATATATAAGTAACTATGTAAGTTACCCCGATAGCACACGATTCTCTACAATTAACGCCAAATTACCTCTTTCTTACTCCTTATAAATTGTTTCGTTTACTATCTCAAATTCATAGTCGTGGTCTCTTAGTTGAATTTATTATTAACTCTGATTCCTCCAATCTGTTTCCTTTCATTGAAGAAGGCTTCATTAAATATGGGGCCTAATGATTAATGAAGTTCATTCCTGATTTTATTTCAATTGATTCCCTAAGCAATTCGGTTGATCTATTTCGGTTACATAATGCAATCCGTTTACAGCCATCCCAGGTTATCTGATGACCTGTCTCCATTGAGTGCCTGGCTAGATCTGATCATTGACTATGTCCACATTTGCATGCAGTTTTACGTTTCTTCTACATACCTTTATTGGACGCAAAGTTTCACCTGTATACCTGAGTTTGCAATCTTTATAAGGAATCTCATAAACCGCTGATATGTTGGGGAGTTCTTTTTTTCTTTCTGATACGATCGTTTATTGCCTATTGTAACTGATTTTCTCAACACTGTTCTTATATTGTATTTTGTTGCTAATGTCCTAATTTTTCTACTTAATCTAGAATATGGTAGAACCAGATTACTGTGCTGATCTTCATTCTGCTTTTCTAAATCCCTTACCTGTTTTTCTTCGTTTATTTTTCAATTTAATAGCCATAGCGTCTCTTTTATGACTTAATCAGTTAATTTTTCCGGATAACCATTTATCCTGAATATTTCTTTCAATTTCATCATCTCTTCGCCCCTATATTTTAAATCTACTATTTTAAGACTTCTTATTATCATGGATTTTAGAATGCCTATTTTCATCCCAAACGGGTGATTAGAGCAGTAATAATAATAATATCTTTTCTATAAATATATTTGTCTAATGTCTGACCCATTCGTCTTAATTTTACATCCTGAACTGATAATTCTTCTTTTCTTTCTTTTTCCAATGTAAATTTTACCTCTCCCAGTTAATCAGCTAAATACTTTTTATCCCCATGATTCCAAAAATATAAGTTTAGTTTGAGGGGAGATCTTAACAAGACATTTTTTCTAAATAATGCATGTAAATATTAGCGATTGTAACAGGTAATGGTTGTCCCATAAGAACACCTTTAACTTATAGGTAGAACTCATTTCTAAATTTAAAGTATGTACACGACATACAAATTTGACACATTTCCATAATACGCCTTAACATCATTTTACTACCTTCTAATTTTTCAGGGTAATTGGTTAAACTACATTGGGCACACCCTATGCAACCTGCACCGGAATGTTAGTATACAGAGATACCTCATCCATTGGTCTTTAGTGTATAATCTAGACAATAGGTGTATTTTCTTACTCTATGGCATAGAAATTTGGACATTTTATAAGTTGGAGAATTCTGAACACACATAGTTAACGTAAGTGGATTTTCTTGCTTATGAATATTTACTAAACCATACACTCTGGGAGGCAGCGTGTCTCTTTGTGTTAATGATTTTTTACGCATTGTATCTAATTACCCAAACCCAATCATTTGATTAATTCAAGTTTAAACCTCACCTTAATCATACTGCAGTAATTCTCAAATTCCCCGTTTACCTAATCTCATACTGTGTGCGATAGGTTATAGAAAGATGTTAATAAAACTGTTGAAAGAATATAGCATTATTCTATCGTTTGAATGAGACCGAATACGGAGCCTACATTAATGAATCATTTCTCCACCAAATAAGTAAATATTACTCATATCCTGTATAAATAATTTTTAAATAGCTGTGTTTAAAACCAAAAACATATCTATGTATATATAAGAATTACATGCAATCAACAAGATGGGTTGCTAAGAAAAGCTTTGGGTGTGCAATATATTACAAATATTTTTAATTTAAATTTTATTATTTACTTATTTATGCCCACATTTTGTATATAAATATCCATTTATATATATATATATATATATATATATATATATATATATATATATATATATATATATATATATATACGTCTATACGCTATTTCTTCATTATATATGGATAATCATGTAAGCAACCATGTTGGTTCATCCCAAATCTTTTATAAATATCTATATATCCGTTATATATTTATACATATACCAAATATTTATTACGAATATCATACATCATCATCATCATCATGTCCAGCCATACAAAAGTCAAGCGACTAATGTTTCACTGCCATATAAACCATAAGGAGGAAAAAGTATATAAGTGAATTTAGACAAATTATTATTGAGATTTATGATAGAGAGAGAGAAGGAATACTTTGCTACTATGAGTAAATTTATCAGGATAACTCACAGAAATGAGGCAAACTAAACCTCTCCACAACACCATTATGGCCAAGTTAGCATTCGGGCAAGGCGACATCAGCAATACAGTTTCCTTGCGGATTTCACTGTATCACGTCAAAAACAAACCAAACCTCGCAGCTAACTTTTCCCTACCAAGAAAAGAAAGTTACGAAGATGATTCTACTAGGCATCTGCAACAAGATCGCCACTGTGCTCGATTCGATGCCATATCGAGTTGAGCCAGGTGGAATTTGGCGCCTTATTTCGAGTATCTCCATAGATTTTACAGAGAGCCAGTGATTATTTCTACGGGGGCCTGCTATGCCACATACAGTAGTACCTGCATTGTGCATAGTGGAACTTACCTTGGACCATATATATTCGGATCTTCGCTATTCAGACCAGTTAGATTAGCCTTTAGAATATTTTCATAATTTTGTCGGAAGGACGGTTGTTCGAGTTTGCCTACATCAATTTGGGGATTATTCTTAATTATTTTCCCGGAAAATTTTAGAGCAAATCTACAACGGATAAGTGCATGGTCCGAGTCGACATAAGTGTTCCAAAAAGAGCGACAATCCTGGATGCAACCACGCCATCTATAACTAATTGCTACATGATCTATTTGAGTCCACCGTTGTCCGGGTGCTGGAGGACGCCATGTAGCACAACGTCTAACACTACGTCTGAAATTTGTACTACTTAAATATAGTCTATGTTCAGCGCAGCTATCCAAAAGCCGTTCACCATTATCATTGCGAGTCGAGCTTAGAGTGTATCTTCCACCTAAATGAAATTCTGTGTTGCTTAAGCGACCAACTTGAGAATTCATGTCACCCATAACCAGGACTATATCCGAACTTCGTGCTTTACTTAGTAAGGAGCTTAATTCGGAGTAAAAAGCGTCCTTGCTTTCTTCTGTGCTGCAATCGGTAGGAGCATATGCAGATACAATGAAGAGGCAACGATGATAACGGTTTTTTGCTTTGATTTTAGTAGATGTATTTAAACGTGCCGCACACAAACGACTATTTAAAGGGATCCATTCAATTAAGCAAGCTTTAGCTCGCGCGCTAAGGGCAATACCAACGCCCCATTTACCGGCTTGAGAGGACACTGTGGAACCAGATGTTCGAAGCCAGTAACGCGTAGATAGGGAGGGTGCAACTAGTTCTGTGATACACGTAGGATCCTGTATTCTGGTTTAAGATACGCAACATATGTCGATTTCTAATTTATCCAACGTACGAGCAAGAGATTCTTGCTGTGATTCCTCCAAAGGGATAAATTATATCAGTCAAAACAATTTTGTTAATGTTTAAATATCCAATTTTATGTTTATATATATATATATATATTAAACAGTATATTTCTATTTGGGAAAAAACAACAAATTAATAACAAAGTGGATAATGGCTATTTATTTCGAGATTACTAATCTTTGCTTTACATTCTCTCATTTATATACATTCTGGGTTTTCATTTGATTATGTGGGTGGTAAGAAATCTGACTCGGTTTTAATTCTATTTCTTGTTTTGGCTGATTGGTAGGTGTGTATGAGTTTGTGTTTATTTGTGTGCCTGCTTGCATGTAAAGGTCTTTCTTCCTGTATTGCAAGGTGATGTCTGATATTTAGTCATTATTTTATTTATGGTTTGAGAGTAACCCAACTGTTCGCACTGTTGCCTGTTACGAGTGCGAGTGCTATTTTTCCGAGTGTATTGTTTTGTTTCACTATTTGTTTTCTTCACTTTGTAACAGCGCAGGTGCAGATTGCAGTGTTAAGACGTTATATTCTCCTTAAATTTCTGTTATCGTATGTGACACCGTCAGGAACATCAGCTATTTCCGATCATATATTGGAAAAGGGGCACACAGTCAATTTGACCAATTTTTCAAATTTACATAAAGCAAAATCAAAAAATTATTATATATTTATGAAGCCCTTTATATTAAACAACAAACAACTGGCCTAAATATTCAAAAGTTTCATCAACAGGATATTCTAATCAACTAGCCATGAATAACAAAATTCAACAACAGTTTACTAGTATCCAAACAAGACCGAACACGCCATCCACCAGAGTCAACAAACAGTCAATCTGATTTAACAATAATTGTTTGCGCGGGTGATGGTAACAATTCTTTAAATCAAGTTTGCGAGCTTGAAGTAAACACCAATCCCATTGTATTTAACCAGTCGTCGAACAACATAACAAAACTATATATATATATATATATATATATATATATATATATATATATATATATATTATTAATTGTCCCGCACAAGAAAAGGTAGGCAAGAATACAAACAGGAAAGACAGCACTGCGCATTTTACATCAACATTTGAGCGTTACTTAAAACAGGAATACAACGGGACAGTGAACACATTCGAGGAAAACACAAATTGTAAGGCAAGTGGAAAATATAATTAAACGAAAATTGGTTGCGCGGGTGGTGATAACATTTATTATAATCAATGTTGCGGTCTTGATATAAACACCTAACCCATTAATTAATTACATATGTCAGTATAAACTAAGACTTGTATAGTGAAGAAAAGGCAATTCATCCAGGAGACCGTTTTCGTCTTTATTGGGTACTCTTCATGTACTGGCCAGAATTTGCCGCGGACAGGACTCGAACCTGGGCACGTCTGCTTCGGAATCTGGTTCTCTAACCACTGAGCCATCCTGCCGCACCCACAATTTTCAGTTATGTACTAACTAATGTAACTTGGTTAGTCTATGTTTCCTTTAGGTGGAGCTCATATGGCATCCATTTAGACCCAAAGTTCCAACTACTGGATAAATTGCCTTTTCTACACTATACAATTCTTAGTTTATATTGACAAATGTAAGTATATAATGGGTCAGGCGTTTATATCAAGACCGCAATCTTGATTATAATAATTGTTATCACCACCCTCGCACCCAATGTTCGTTTAATTATATAAATCTTCATTTCAATACCACTTCCCCATGTTGTGTGGTGTCTGTTCAGTAATGACAGATTGGGGATGGTTAGTTGGAACATTGGGTCTAAATGGATGCCATATGATCTCCACCTAAAAGAAAAATAGACTAACCAAGTTACATTAGTTAGTAAATAACTGAAAATTGTGTGCAGTGTAGTTTGCGGCAGGGTGGCTCAGTAGTTAGAGCACCAGATTCCGAAGCAGACAGTACCCAGGTTCGAGTCCCATCCGCAGCAAATTCTAGCCAGTACGTGAATTACCAATAAGGACGAAACCGGTCTACTGGATGAATTGCCTACACTATACAATTCTTAGTTTATACTGACATATGTAAGTAAATAATGTGTCAGGTGTTTATATCAAGACCGCAACATTGATTATAATAATTGTTATTACCACCCGCGCAACCAATGTTCGTTTAATTATATTTTTCACTTGCCTTACAATTTGTGTTTTCCTCGATTGTGTTCACTGTCCCGTTGTATTCCTGTTTTAAGTAACGCTCAAATGTTGATGTAAAACGCGCAGTACTGTCTTTCCTGTTTGTATTCTCGCCGCCGTTTTCTTGTTCTGGACAATTAATATATATATATATATATATATATATATATATATATACTATATACGCTTACATCATCTGACACACGCGATACTGGCGTGCGGACTCTCTTCTATCTAGTCGATCCTTCCTAGTCAATGCAATTAGTTTGCCATCAGAACGAACTACCACGAAGTTGATGAAAGGACTCCTCCCCTATGGTTATATACTTTGTGAGTCACAATTTAATTCAACTGTACATATCCTACTTTTGATTTGTAACTCATCATTTCAATTGTTGGGCCTGTTGGCCTTTGTTGCCAAATATATATATATATATATATATTTCTAATTAGGAAGAAAAAACACATTAATAACAAAATGGAGAATGACCATTTATTTCGAGATTACAAAACTTCGCTCTACAATATTTCATTTATATACATTCTGGATTTTCATTTGATTATGTGGGTGGCAAAAAATCTGACACGGTTTAGCTGATTAGTAGGTGTGTATGCGTTTGTGTCTATGTGTGTGCCTGTTTGCATGTAAAGGTCTTTCTCGCTGAATTGCAAAGTGATGTCTGAGATCTGGTCATTATTGTCCTGATGGTTTGAGATTTATCCAACTGTTCGCATTGTTGGCTGTTATGTGCACGAGTGTAGTCTTTCGTTACACTTTTTTTGTGCAATTTTGGTAACAGCACAGGTGCGGATTGCAGTGTTTAACGCTCATATTTTTTCGAAATTTTTGTCACCATGTTCGCATCTGTTTTTTTCTCTTCAGTTTGTTGCCAATCAGATTGAATTTTTGTTGAGTCTGGTGAAGGGCGTGTTCGGTCTTGTTTGGATACTAGTAAACTGTTGTTGAATTTTGTTATTCATGGCCATTCGATTAGATTATACTGTTGATGAAACTTTTGAATATTTAGGCCTGTTGTTTGTTGTTTTATATAAAGGGTTTCATAAATATATAATAATTGTTCTGATTTTGCTTTATGTTAAATTGAAAAATTGGTCGAATTGACTGGGTGCTCCGTTTCCAATATATGATCGGAAATAGCTGATTTTCCTGACGGTGCCACATACGATGACAGAAATTTAAAGAAAATATAAGGGCTCAACCCTGCAATCTGAACCTGCGCTGTTACCAAGTGAATAAAACAAATAGTGAAACGAAACACTACACTCGGAAAAATATCACTCGCACTCGTAACAGCCAACAATGTGAACAGTTGGGTTACTCTCAAACCATAAATAAAATAATTACCAGATATCAGACATCACTTTGCAATACAGCGAGAAAGACCTTTACATGCAAGCAGACACATACTAAATACAAACGCATACACACACACGAATCAGCCAAAACAAGAAATAGAATTAAAACCGAGTCAGATTTCTAGCCACCCACATAATCAAATGAAAACCCAGAATGTATTTAAATGAGAGAATGTAAAGCGAAGATTAGTAATCTCGAAATAAATGGTCATTATCCACTTTGTTATTAATTTGTTGTTTCTTCCTAATTAGAAATATACTGTTTAATATTTATATATATATATATATATATATATATATATATATATATATATAGACATATAAATTGGATATTTAAATATTAACAAAATTGTTTTGACTGATATAATTATCCTTTTGGAAGACACACAGTGTTGTTTGTATGGATATTCGTATTATATTTGGTATATATATATATATATATATATATATATATATATATTTATAAAAGATGTGAGATGAACCAACATGGTTGCTTACATGATTTTCTATATATGCATAAGATATAGCGTGTGGACGTATGTATAAATGGATATTTATATACAAAATGTGGGTATAAATAAGTATATAATAAAATTTAAATTAAAAATAAAAATATTGCTCATATATTGCATACCAAAAGTTTTTCTTAGGAAGCTATCTTATTGATTACCTGTAAATTTGATATATACATATGTATGTATGTGGTTTAGACACAGATATTTGAACGAAAGTAAATTTATACGGGATATGAGTGTATTTGCGTATTTTGTTGAGATACGATTCATTAATGTAGGCTCCGTATTCGATCTTGTCCAAACGATAGTATAATGCTATATTCTTTCAACAGGTTATATTAACCTCTCTCTATAACCTATTACAAACAGAACGAGATCAGGTAAACCGGGAATTTGAAGATTACTGCAGTATGATTAAAATAAATATTTTTGTTGATTCTTCTATGCGTCCGGAACAGCAGTTAAAAAATCGAGACCTCGGATAGGCGTGTATGTCAATCAGTAGGGCTTGCTTATAGTTATTTTATAAATGTCACTTTAGTAGAGTACACATATGTGTATCTAGGATGTTGTTTGCGGGGGGTGATATGGATAAGTTTTTGTATACATTTGAGTATTAGAGAAAAGGTATGAAGACCGGATGTTAGTGCAGACAGACAGCTTATGACGGTTTCAGAAAGAAGAGAAGTGAGAACCTATCAAAAATCTGTGCACCTGAATATGTAAAGTATTCAATATTTCACCGACCGATGAGTGCTATCAATTGTCCCGAAAAAGGAGAGGGCGGTGAGTTTAAAAACAAGAAGGACAGCACTGCGCAATTCACTTCAACATTTAGGCATATAAATTTTTCTGTAGGTCATGAAAACCGCTCTGAAACTGTCAGACAATTTCTTGAAACAATGTAATCATATTTCGGAACAAATTTTCCATTGTTATTTTTCTATACTTGTGAAATATTTTAGATCCCTTTATCAATGGGTGATTGCGCGGGTGATGATAACAATTGTTTAAATGAAGTTTGAGGATTTTTTAGAAACAATCCTAGTTTTAATTAGTCGGGCAACAAGGTTTCAGTAAGTGTGATTGACGATAATGATTCATGCTGTACAATCGGTTGACAACAATATTGATGCGTATTTCAAAAATATTTATATAGGATTGGGTCTAGCTGCGAATACCTGAAAAAGTCGATGCCTTTTCTATATTTAGGTTGATTCACTGCCTTAGCTCCGCCAGGAGTCATTTATCTAGAGCCAAAGTTAAAATCAGAATTCACCTAACTAGCTGTATTTCTATGTGCCAATCTCCTAGAATCGAATTAATAAACGCCAATTGCGTTCATTGAATGGGCACTTTAACATCCAACTCGCCAGGCTATGGAGCTTATTACGGTTAGTAAACAGGATAATCAGCCCTCTTGTGATCGAAAATTATTTATTATATCGATCTGCACTGTAATCTCTATCGAGATACATTTGGATGAGCATGTATTATTAATTATACCGTTGAGATGTGGACGTTTATTGAGCCCTCTTTGTAGGAGAACTAATTTCCATTTTTCATGTGCTACACTAATTTCGTTTGATCCTAATGTTTTTTTGCATTATTCATGCAAATGGCCTTCCAAAAATTATTTTTTAATTACTTATAGTTGAAGTATAATTTTTTGAATTTTTATGACCAATGACTTATCTTTATCCTGCTAAATATTTTAGAATTCATCGAGAATACACAAGGTTTTATATGCCTATGATGCTCCTAGTCAAGACCTTTCGCAGTTTTTTGAGGAATCTATACTATTTGTACACGCGGCACGTCATTGTGGCGGGACTGTTCTTATTCATTGGTAAGATTATAATTAGAGATATCTTTATTTTTCTACTTGTGCCTAGTTGATTTTGTGAACTTAAGCACTTTTTGCTTTCAGTTAATATTTACATTTTGTTTTGTAATTAAAATAATCGTATATATATATATATATATATATATATATATATATATATATATATATATATATATATATACATATATATATATATATATATATATATATAAGTGTGGCATTAGCTACCTTTAAGACAAAGAACGAACAAAGGGTGTTATCTAGGGCGGACTTTATTTCAACAGAAATTCCTCGCAGAAGCGCCCGTATATAGATGAAGCATTCAGCCCAATGATAAAATCAGACTTCGAGCCGAAGTGAACATACATTAATTACTATTTGTAAATTTGTTTTATTAAATCGATGCTCGTTATGCGAGCAAAATACTATATATGATTGAGTAAAAATAAAGCATGTTTATTACATTTACAAATGGCTTCTGATGGGTTAGAAATGTTGATTCTAGGACTGGCGAATTAAGCATAATTAAGTCTTGTCTAGACGATACACCTATAATAAACACGGACTATATCCGAGTGTATGGCCCATCCAATATAGTGGACAATTATATATATTCTTATATATATATATATATATATATATATATATATATATATATATATATATATATATATATATATATAACTACAGAAAAAGTGACATGATAAATTTCGATATCGTTTAGCGAACTGCAGAACTATTTTCGACATTCTATTGTTCTATTAATTTATGCCTAATTTTGAATTATTGCTTAGTGAATTGCTTTAGGAATAAGCAACTTCATGTTGTTTTATGGATGACATGTAGCTATGAATATTTCTCATAGTTATGCGGCAGTGAATCATCGATTCTTGGTGTGCTGGTTGTCGTTCTGTTGAAGCCAGCTTTGAAATTGCAACATAATTTATAACTAGGAGAACTGCTCTTTTTGCAACTTGATGTCGAATTCTAGATATCCGTGGTAACTGCTTTAATCTGCCATTCTGTGTTGCAACTATTTATATCAGATTATCATTTTTTGATTTCTTTTGACCTATGTCTGAAAAATTAACAATTAATTTGTGCTTCACAACTAATGATAACGAGTTGTTTTATGTCTTCGTGATGAGTTTCAATTTCGCGCATCGATTTCGTCATTTCTTTTTCTCTGAATTTGCATATCCTCACATTTTTCGATTGTAACATGCATTATTGATACTTATTGCACTCTGATGTGAATCATTCTTTTGACGACTGTTGCATAAATAAATGGTTTAAGCAATTTGAAGCTTTAAAATTGGTTCAGTAAATCAGACAAAAATTACATCATAATCAGATTTGTCATGACAGCAACAACAATGCAATTTAGTCTACAACTAAACGATTAGATAGACGAAATTAAGTTTGGCCGAGGATTCAGACAAATACGCAATTTATCTTAGATGGTTCATGATAACCTCAACAACACCGTTCAGTTCAAGACTAAACAATTCTATCTATTAGTGCATAGAAGTTAATGGCGGAAATAAATTTTACCGAGGATTTGGGTGTATAAAAGATATATTTTATCTCGATGTTTCGACACCAATACTACAGACTTGAGTAGCTGATGCACCATTGCCATATAACCACGAGGAAATGAAAATACAAATAAAACTGATAATATCAATATCTTTAAAAACGGAGAGTAGAACTGCAAGATAGTAATTAAAAATAAAAAATGTTAATTATTGATTCAAGGAGGATATAGTCCTCGAGTTTGTTCTAACTTCGTAACTACAATTAGTGTCAAATGGGGGGGGGTCACTATATGAGAGCAAGTGTGCTAGTCGTAAAGGAATGTTTCACATGCTGAAGGACACTGAACACTGGCTTCTGGACAGATAGTGCTCATCAGCCATTGTTGGCACACTGTCTAATAGGAGGAAAGCTTTGAATACAAACCATTCTCATTAGGAATGGGCAAACTAATTTTCTTTGACAGCCTACATAACCATGAGCAATAAGAACTATAATGAATACATATTTCATCGGTTGTCTGGCAGGATTAAGATGATCGCCTAATATGCTGAGTCCTACAGAGTGGGTAAGCGAAAAAGACAACTGGGGACACCTTCATATCCGATTCTGCCTCTTTTCCATCTCTTTTCTCTTATCACTCTAAGAATATCCATCTTTTGGATGCTGTGAACAAGGTGGATCTTGATCTTATTTAAGGTGCGTTCGCATCAGGTAATAGCCGCTGTTTTTTAGAGTTTATCTGCGCAACAATCCGGAGAAAATTAAAGGTTGGCGAAACTGTGAATGATAGCGACAACCATCCTATAATCGATTTAATGCATCTTCTTTACAAAAATCAATTTACTTGAGCACCTGCATAAGTCAGAATCTCCATTCATCAGAGTTTCAGATACGGATACAATTCTATCTGTTAAACGTCTCAAAACTGTAAGCCCCGATGATTTTTATTCCAAATTCATCTAAGGACGGTGAGGATTAGTTTCAACGCTATATAGGATGAGAATACCGTGCCATTTAATTTGTGTGAAAACCATCGTGGTATGAGCTTGATTCAAGTCATATCTAGGTTATTTCGCAACGGATCTCAATTTTCTATTAAATTTTCTGCCGAAAAATGGTGTACCAACCAAATTTGTAAATATTATATGCGGTCTCTAGACAAATATTACTAGTCGCGTGGATGTCTACAACAAATTAACACAACTTTACTACCAGCAGCGGTGTTCGTCAAGGCTATCCACTTTCCTAATTTCGTTTAATTTTATAATAAATGCCCTTGTGAACAACACTTTTCAATATGCTGATGATACAGGTCTCCTGGGTGATAGATTAGTTGACACTGTCTATATGAACAATATTCGACAATCGAGATTCTGCTCAGACCATCTTAAATTCGCTTATCCCTCACTCGAACTCTGCGACTATGGTCTGAAGCGTTGGAAGTAGTTGGCAGGTTTACATACCTTGGCAGCTATATCAATAACTCAGGAGATATTTCTGACGACGTAAGTATAAGAATTGCGAAAACTCCAGTAGCTTTCTGAAACCGCTATTTATAGAGAACCTCGAGTATTTCACTCTGTTTTAGAGGTCGTGTTTACAATGCATCTGTTTGTGCAGTCTTATTATACGCTAATGAAACTTAGCCCCTTAGAGTTGACTATTTTGACGTTTGCAGGCATTCGGACAGCATGTTTGAAAGACAGCACATTTAGGTTACCAACAACGAAGAAGCACTGATGACATCCGTAGACGTATTTTTGAATTGGTTAATAGGCGCTCTCCTTTAGCGCAGTTACGTTTTTCGTTTGCCCCCGATTCGATTGCTCGGAGGAACATCATCCTCCTACCCAACGCCGGTTTGACGTAAAAAACAATGTGGACAGATTTTGACATAGCAGAAACAGTTAAAATCAACTACATCAAAATTTGGTGTTATGGGAGTCTCTCGTGTGGTTTTCAGTGTATCTTTTAATACAAGTGACCAATCCTCTCATCTGACTGTGAACAACTAAGAAACGGAAGTTAGTATGATTCTGTTAGGAATCTTAAAAATATCGCAATTGAACTCGATTCGATATCATAAAGCACAGTTTGCAACATAGCAATATGATACGCACATGAACATAATTCTGACAGATAATTGGGTACTATACTACCATATTTTGATGCGGTTTAATTTAACTGTTTCTGTCATTGCAAAATCTGTTCACCTTGTTTCTTACGCCAATCTGGCGCTGGATGACAGAATGCCCAACTGGGAAATTTACAGCGTGACCGGTTTAGCACAGTTAATTGAGTCAATTATTTTTCTACCGAGGTGCACTTGTTGGTCGTTTAAAAAATATGTCTCTAGATGTCATCGTTGGTTATTTACTGTTCCTAAAATACGTACTATGCTTCTCAAACAACGGTGGTCGAATATCATTGATTCAACATGTAGCCCGATTTAGTACTTATTGGAAACACGCCAAATACTTGAACTGGAGTACAGTTACTTCTAAGTCTTGCACTCATAACGCTGCGCCACCCCTGCACCTTACTACACGCAAATTTCACTCACACGATGCTACCTGGAAAAGTGATATTGAAATAAAATTTTTATTTCAAGAGTTTGATAATTTTATTGGGAATACGGCCTTTAGTGAAATGGTGACAATATACTAGATCGAGAACTAAGGAAAATATGGGGTCCCCATCTGTGGGGCATTTAGATGTGACAAGGCAACGTCAACTAACTCCAGTTAGTTGAGGACAAATCATTTCGATCCGTTAATAATAAGAATACTATGACAACCACAATTTTTAAAGATTCAAGCGTATGAGGCATATTTCGTTGTAATACATTTCGCACAATCGTTAACAACTTCATTAAGTTGAATGCTAATCGCTTCTATCCATTCCTGATTCGAAGGATATGACGATAATATGTTGGATCAAGTACTCGATCAAATGAAGCATATCTTGTTTGGTGGTTCAAAGTTTGGTTTGGAGCTAATTCATTATTTCTGTTTGCAAATTCCTTGGTTTGTTATAGAGTTGTGTGAATCTTATGCTTCAGTACGAAATTATTTCATTATCATTTTTTTTCTTGAAGTGACGGCTTAGTAGCGAATTACTTTATCAGAAAACAAAGCGAGGCCTGGCCAATGGAAATCCTCACTTTCGCCTACCCATTAAGACATTGTGACAACGCTTTCTAGGAAATTTAAAAAAGCATTACGTTTATTATTTTTTAATTGTTTCTAAATCGTTTCACAATAACTACTTTCTTGAAAACAATCTTTAATTCCTAAGTCGAGTTTGCCATTTTCTTCTACCATTTGCCATGCTAACAGTTACTAACTTCAGTTTAGATAAATCGGTAGGCGAATTCCCTGCTACGTTTTGTACTGTAACAGTATTCTTTCTGGTATTCTGTGTAGATTCTTAAAACTTGTAGCATACATGTCATGATTGTTTGGCAATATACCTACAGATGTATTGAAGCCTACTGTGTAAATGACTTCTCCTTTTGTGTTGTTTGTATGATGCTTTCATGTATGCTGGTATGTATTTATGTGCATTTTTGTTTTCGTTTCTGTAAATGTATGTTTACATCGTGTTCTCTTTTCAAACATGGGTCTTTTACCGTTTCATAGTGCTGCTGGCATCTCAAGGAGTGTTACATTGGCAATGGCTTATCTGTTAACAATAACTGATTGGTCAGTAAATGATGTGCTAACAGCAGTACGTGGATTACGACCTGCAGCTCGTCCTAATCTAGGCTTTATGGTTAGTCCACCTGTCTCGTTTTTGTCTATTTTGCATTCAGAAGCGTTTAACGTTGCGTTTTTAGTTATAATATAAATACTTCCAACTTATTGTTACTCTATTGTTTTATAAAACAAAATATCAGTTTCCTTTACTATAATCAAGGTTGCGAACTTGATATAAACACTTGACCCATTAAGTACATACATTTGTCAGTATAAACTAAGAATTGTATAGTGTAGAAAAGGCAATTCATTCTTATTGGGAACTCATCACGTACTGGCCAGAATTTGCCGCGGACAGGAAAAGCAATTCATCCAGTAGACTGGTTTCGTCCTTATTGAGTACTCATCACGGACAGGTTTCGAATCTGGTGCTCTAACCACAGCCACCCTGCCACACACTACACACAATTTTCAGTCATTTACTAACTAATGACTCGGTGGTTAGAGTACCAGATTCCGAACCATACGTGCCCAGATTTGAGCCCTGTCCACCGCAAATTCTGGATAGTACGCGAGGTGTACCCGATAAGGACGAAACGGTCTACTGAATCAATTTTTGTACCTAAACTATACAACTCTTAGTTTATATTGACAAATGTATGCACTTAATGGGTCAGGTGTTTATATCAATTTCGCAACCACTGATTGTAGTAAATGATATTGTCGTCCGTGCGACCAATGTTCGTGTAATTATATCAGAAATATTAGTCACTTTTGGCTTTTGTATGGCTCTGCATGATGATGCTGTACCAAGTGACGTTTTGTAAAGAAGTAATTCACCTTAAGATCTTCTTGCTTTGCGTAATTTGCCTATTCACCATGTTGAAATAGAAGGTTGTTATCATCCTAACTATGAATGGGCGACCTAGTGTTCTTTTACAGTCAACATATGACCATGAACAATTTATGGTTATATGACAGTGAGACATTAATACCTTTCGGCTTTCGTGTGGCTCTGTATGCTAATGATGATGTTACTGATAAAATGTAGATGCATTTTATAATGGTGGTGGTTTTAACATATGAAGAAGCGGGAAAAGATATCAAATATGGAACAAAAAGAGTGGAAATTTTTGTTCCAACGTCATTTTCAGACAAGCAGCTGATGGAAGGACCAGTGTGAACCCATCAATCAAAGCCAATAAATGGTGCGGCTGGAAATGTACAGGATTCAAAATTTTACCGACTCACGAGTTTTATCAATTGTCTTGCACAAGTTAAATGCGGTCAAATCCATATCAAATATGTACTTTCTTTCCGAGCGGTAATACTCTCTAGGTTTTTGATGCAACTTCGGTGATTGACTGAAATTACAGAAAATTTTGACTTGCACTCCCGTAGCCAATCAATGCGCTTAGCAGTTTTGATTGTTTGTACAAATCATATCTTAAAATCACTAAAAAAGAGACAATTAAATTAGTGAATATCTTTAGAAATCAAGTAGAAAACAGGGTCCTGTGGAAAGGCGTGTTAAAGTTCGGTCTATTGATATGGACTTCTCTGACTTACCGTACTGAAGACATATCTCGTTTTATGCATGTATGCGACTGTGTCTGGGTGCTTCTTTTGCTATGATTGTATTCGCATTTAGCAATGTCAGTAGGACTTTTGTTGGCACCAACTTGCAGGATAGTTGCCAATGTGAACTCGAGGCTATCAGCATCAACGTTGCCATCTTATATTCTGATGGAGTTCAATGATTGGCTAACTTGACCTTTCTGTATTTTTGCACCAAATTAAGGTGCATACATGAGCTTCACGAAGTTTCATTTTGAGGCCACTGGCCATAACATTTTTTTCATTACGCAAAATTCTGGCTGTAAT